>JASKGM010012536.1:0-35950 GCA_034509205.1 Ceratonia siliqua
AAAAAAAGTCCTTCTTCCTGTAGGAAAAGGAGAAAATGCATTCTCTGATAAGCCCAAACAAACAGCCCCTTAGGTATTCATAGGATTTCTTATGCACGCATCCAAGTCCTGTGGTAAGATGTGGTCTGACATATACATCTAGGGAATTCTTTTCCTTAAGTTTTTCGTGTTAATTTTGAGAGAAGTGAGAGAAAGTATATGCTATAAATTGTGATAAGCTTTCAATGCTGTTGTGAAATGGTCACTTTTTTTGAACAAACATATATGGTTGTAGTTTATTGGTGGTTTGGCTTGGGAAATGGTGATAGTCTACTTAGGACTAACCCTTGAGCCTTTCAAACTAACCTTGTTAATTGTGTATCCTTAATAGGTATCTTTAATCTGAAAACACAAATACTTTTCTTCATGCACCTATATCACCTATACCTCATTCACATTGGAATGGAACTATATGTTAAATTCCCCACCCTATTGATTTCCAAGTGTGTCTAAGGTATACCATCCTTGTTGAGAAAAACAAAAGCTTTGAGAAGTTCAATGAGCTAGCTTTAAAGAAAAGTACCATGGTTGAGTAGAAAAAGAAAAAGAAAAACACAAAGTTGAATATACTCCAAAAGAGAAGATAAAATGAAATTTATAATGAGTTGAAAAGCAAAAGAACCCATAAAGTTAGGGATGTGTTCATTGAAAATGTTGTGAGACCCTTTAAATATGCACTTGAAATTCAATCATCCTTTTCTTTTCTTGTAGCCTAACTTAAGTCCCATTGCAACCCTTTAATTGATTTGTTTGATCCCAAGTAGGCTATGAAAAGAATGGTTGAATTCTCGATTGCTAGTGTTCCTATCATAATGTCAATGATTGCTTGTTACTTGTTCATGCCTTCATCTCTTTGTGCTTATGTGTACACCCCTTGTTAGCTCCATAGAAAGAACCCCTGCATTAAACACTTTTAGACCTAAGAGTTATGGAGTTGAACCTTAGGCTTAAGATGTTCTTAATGGTACATGTAACATGGTTAGTGGTAAGATGGTTATGATTTGAAACATACATTCACATTCTATGGATCACTTTTAGTAGATTGATTTTTATGGGAATGATGGATTCTTTAGTTTACTTGGCATGTGTAAGCCAACAGTGAAAAATTTCAAAGATATAAATGTTTCCCTTGAATCCCTTTTGATTATTTGAACAGAAATTTCTAGGGACTAGCAATAAGAAAGTTGGGGGTCTGATGGATGTGCAAAAGTGCACTCTACACGCCTTATTATTGAGCTAAATGTGATATAATTGAAGAGAAATCATAAAACTTAATGTGTTTTCTTATACTTGGCTTTGATTCTCCATTATCAACCTTTAAGAATGTTTATACTTCAACTTTAGGGTCCAAAGTAAAGAATTTCAAGGCA
Organism: Ceratonia siliqua; assembly: GCA_034509205.1. Classification (NCBI taxonomy): domain Eukaryota; kingdom Viridiplantae; phylum Streptophyta; class Magnoliopsida; order Fabales; family Fabaceae; genus Ceratonia; species Ceratonia siliqua. The sequence goes on from JASKGM010012536.1 coordinate 1,410, forward strand.
AGTCAAAAGGTACAGCGTCACAGCCATGGAACGCTAGCTCTGCAAGGCCACGACGTCCATTGTAAAGCACTTGGCATTGCAGCGGTCTCCCATCAGTGTCTCGGTGCCCATCCCTATTTCAGCATATGACATTAAAGGCCCCGAGCAGCAGCATTGGAAAGCCAGCGCCAGAGTTACTTTGCACATTCTGCCATTAAAAAGACGGGAGAACACTTAAGAAAATAAATTTTTGGTTAGTGAAAAAGGGTTCTCTTGGTCTGGAGATTGAGGAGGACGAAGAGAAGGCTCATTCTAAGTTGAAAGCTTAAAGATTTCTTCCCTTAATCCTTGAAGATGAAGATGGTCATCCATGGAGTGTTGGTTTTGTCAACAAACATGGTTGGCTAGTTAATAGGTAAAGCTAAGGTCGAAGTTGATTGGTGAAAACCTTTGGGTATTATTTCAATTCATCTTTTGATTGTTATTGTTTATAAATCTTGTGTTGAATCCTCTATTTGGTTGATTTTATTTACCTTGAACATTGAATAATATTCTTCTATGATGTTGAGTTATAGTTTTATGGATTTTGATTGTGACTCAATAGAATGGTTCCTATGTTATGAACATGATTTTTTGCTACATTATAGTTGTTTCTTAACATAGTGTAGTCAAATGATTTTGTTTTCAAACATGGAATTCATAGGTTGAAAAAGGGAGGATTTGATTTGATTAAGAGAGATTTAGGGCTTTTCATTATCATATGTTCCAGTTAGGAATTTGGTGCTATAATCTTTAATTGAGTAATGGATGAGTTGAAGCATAAACCAAGGTGTTGAATCCAATCAATGGAAGCCCAAAGCTTTATCACTTCTTTACCCATGTTTCATTTCCACTTAGTCATATAATTTAGATTAATCTTGTTATCCAATTGTTCTCTTATCGATTATTCAATGTTCCTTCCTTTAAGTGATACTCTTGTAGTGTTTTCTCTATCTCCCTATGGTCCGACACCCCATTCTATACTGCGATAACCGCATATTGTTTTTGGGCAAAATCAAACATGTTTTCATGGTAATATTCAAATATGTTTAAAAACTTGGTGGCATGTTTTTTGATTTGGTGTAGTCATATACTATTTTACTACTATTTAATGAATTGGCTTGCAGACTTTATTTTATATGGCAAATTTTGGGATTCATGTTGTTGTTGGTCAGTTTGAGATACTAGATACTCTCTAGCTCTTGCACATTGCTACACATCTTCTTTGAGTGGTATTCTCAGTTGTATCTTCTTAGGTTATTTGATTTAGTTTCGTGTTATGCCATTAGTATTCTAATTGTATTTTCTCTATCTCATTTGTCGTTTATGCTTTAATTGTTGTATTTTTTTATTAGCTCCATTTTTGTATATTCCACATTTCCTTTTTGTTGGGCATAAGCCCATCCCATTTATATTTATTTATTTTTGTTATAAGGGGATTTATTTTGGTTTTACCAAACACCAATTTGGGTGGCCAATGCTCTCAAATTCATTTCTTAAAGGTAATAAAAATAAAATGAAATAAAACAATATGTCGAGCCCACTTCTTGTAGGAATTTAATTTGAGAATTTTCCAAATGCTTTGCGACAAGGTATTATTACATTCCTACATGCTAAAATGTCTTTTCTTTAAGCTTAATACATTGGTTCCAAAGACTCATTAATCAACATCTTTTAAGACATGATCATTCATTAAATTTTAAAATAGGGTTTCAAGGAGCCAAAATAGAAAAATAACACTGGCTTTTAAAATGAAGTTTGTCATTTTATCCTTCTTTCTCCAAAGGTTTTTTCAAAGATCACCATTCTTTCTAAATATTATGCAGATAATTATTCTCTCATTTTGTTAAGCTTTATGCGAAAATTCATTTTTCCATATTGTCTTAATTCCTCTCAAATATTATGTAAATAATTGTTCTCTCATTTTGTCAAGCTTTATATGGAAATTCATTTTCTCATATTGTCTTATTTCTTCATAAACATTATGTGGGGAATTATTCTCCCATTTTGTCATGCTTTATGTAGAAACTTATTTTCTCATATTGTCTTAATTCATTTGTAGATTTTGGCCAGGAATTAATTTTCCCACATCATTATTTAAAATAGTTCCCACCTTAAAGAAGAGATAATGTATCCTTCTTAGGCGAATTCTCATCAAACACTCTCGAACTACGTGGACCTTGATCTACTTAGGGGTATGTAGGCACTTTCATAGTAAGACATGTCTGGTTCTTTCATTTTTCATCTTTTCATCATCACATTAACAAAAAAGGGGATAATTAAAATACAATGAATTTAAGCACAAATAATCTAGGGTAACCAAGTAACCAAGAAAAAAAAACTTGATATTAGTGTAAAAATGCGAGAAGATGCAACTAGGGAAATTTTCCTATTGGATATCATTGTCATCATCAATATGCTTCTATCAAAGGGTACAGGGTGTCTATCGGTTGCAGTATGAGAATCAATGCCAGTGGATGCATAGGAACTCAAACTAGGGAAATTTTTCATTGTCCCCTTTTGTTTTGCTTCTCTACCATTTACTTTAATAAAAGATGCTTTTTCATCTAACAAACTTTAATGGTCTTATGATCCCATTCTTTTTCTGCCACCTGCTTTAACAAGGGAGGTTTGTTTATATAACAGGTTTCAAGGGTCTTGCGATCTTTTTGCTTTTCTGTCAATTTGTTTCAATAAAGTGTATTCACTTAATAGACTTATTTCTCAATAATCAAACTAGATCAACATTGCGTTGTCTCTGACTTTCAAATTTCTATCATTAGTACAAGGGTTTTATGATCCCTTGCTTCATTAAAAAAATTTTATTCAACAAAAAAATTTCTTTGATATATTCATTGGATAAGATTTTATTGGATTAATGAAGGTTGAATTGAATATCACTCCTTAGCGTTTGATTGCTAATTGCTTTTGCATTACAGATACTAGGATCAATCTACTTGACATGGTCTTAACCGATATCAAGATGGTTACAAATTTAATAATAAATGCTTATCTTCAAAAAGAATGATTCATCAAATAAAAATTAAAAATTAAAGAATAAGGAAGAAGAAAAATGCCTGCTAAGTTGAAAACCCAAAAAGGCAACTTAGTCAAAAATTAGGAAGCCTGCCAAGTTGAAAACCCAAAAGGCCGACTGAGGCAAAAGTTAGGGCATCAAGTTGAAGAAGGTCCATAATCAGAAAGTTTGAATATTCAAGCAGAGACTTGAAAATGGAACAACAGTGTGAGAAATTGAAACTTCGGCAAAATTTCAAGAAAATCTTGCTACCAATGAAAGTCTGCTTTTGTCGAAGAGCTTAGGATAATATTGATTGCAGTATAAGAATCAAGGATTTCACACACTAAAAGAGCTCAAAGTGGGAAAATTTTTGTTGTCTCCCTATCTTGTCACCTTATTGAACTAGGAATGGTTTACTTGACATGGTCTAGACCAATATCAAGGCTTTTGTTGAAGACTAGGTTTAATGCTTTTTGGAAAAGTGCAGGTTATTAGGAAACGATAATTTAAGTGATCTAATTGGATAGGTAGTCTAAAGAAAAATGAGTAACTGATTCCCAAAAGAGAGAATGGTTTGGTTAAATCTTCCTTGGAAGTGCATGGTACATTTTCAAAATACTTGCTTTGTTGGAAACTCCTAGCATTGAGGTTCGCCATGTGCCTTTCTTCAAAAGCAGTTGACATTGAGGTTTGTATTGTGCCATGTTCAAAAATACTTGGCATTGAGGTTTGCCTTGTGCCTTGTTTTGAGAAAAAAAACACTCAGCATTGAGATTTTCCCCATGCCTTATTTCAAAAATTACTCGGCAGTAGAGGTTTGTCCCTCGCCTTATTTCATAAACTCTCAGTAATAAGAGGTTATGTCCCTTACCTTGTTTCAAACTCTCGACAGTAGAGGTATTTCAGAAACTCTTGGTAGTAGAGGTATGTCCCTTGCCTTGTTTCATAAAATTACCTTGTAGTAAAGGTGTGTCACTTGCCTTATTTTAGAAACTATTGGCAATAGAGGTGTGTCCCTTACCATATTTGAAAAAAATCACTTAGAAATAGAGCTATGTCCCTTGCCTTATTTCATAAACTCTTGGTAGTAGAGGTGTGTCCCTTGCCATATTTGAAAAAAATTACTCAGCAGTAGAGGTGTGCCCCTTGCCATGTTTGAAAAAATTACTCGGTAGTAGAGGTGTGTCCTTTGCCTTGTTTCAAAAAATTACTCAGTAATAGAGGTGTGTTCCTTGCCTTACTTCAGAAACTCTTGCTAGTAGAGATGTGTCCCTTGCCATTTAAATCTCAATTTACTTACTAGTTTCACTTATGGTCAAAATTTGTGTTTTTCATCTTTACTTATTCTTTATAGGTCAATTTGAAAAAACTTGGTTTTTAATTTTCCCAATCAAGAGTCGAGAAAAGAGGGGCAATTATAAATGCTCTATTTTGTATAGTTTCCTTTTATTATTATTAAAATACAAAAAAAAGGAAAGAAAGAAACAAATTGAAAATAGAAAGAAATGTAAAAAATACAAAATACAAAATACAAAAAAGAATATTTATTTCTTGCTTTATTTTAAATTTACAAAACATTAAAAAGAGGAAAACAAAAATACAAAAAAAATAATAAAAAAAATAGAATACCAAAATGGGTAGAGAAATTTCAAGCCCAATACTTTCTTTCCCTCAATTTGGATCCATTCCACACATCTATCTCTTCCTCACTAACACCATGCACCTAATCCAACACACCTAACATCAGCCCAAACTAACCCCTACAAGTTGGTCCAATCCTATTCACCCAACTCATAACCTAGACCCGCAACCTAACCCATCAACTCCTTCTAAACCTAATTCTTTGACCCTATTTCCCCTTGGCTACCTCTCCCCATTTCATTTTTTGCTCTGATTTTCTCTACCCCTATCTTCCTTATGCACCTCACGCCCTTACCTTTGCTTTGATTTTTATCACCTCTGGCAACTATACACTGCACATAGCCGTTAGTTTGCCTTTTTGGTTCCCTCACATTTTCTGCGACTCCTCTGGCACCCACACAATCGCTGCACACCGTGTTGGTTCCCTATGTTCTCTACTTCAACTAGTGACTTTTGTGAGCTATGCACAACAAATTCTAATTCTGCTATTGCATGTCCTTCTTGATGGTTCCAAAGCTAGCTTTAGAGGTAACCTTCCTTGGCTATATAAGGAAGCAAGAATCTTGAAGTGAAGGGATCGACTTGGAATAAGTCATTTTGAAGAGAATAGTTCAAAAAAGATGTGTTGTCTCTGTTGGCTTGCTATGAAGGTAATATGTCATTTTGCTACTATTCATATTTATTTTTCTATATTCTTCTTCTTAGTCTAATGATGAGCAATGACAGAGGGTTATAGAGACCAAAGTCCCTAAAATCTATGAGCAAAAGGGGTATAATGGTTTCAATGGACTTTGAGTGCACTTTTGTTCAAAGGTTGCAAGGCCGATGTGATTTTAATTCTCAATCAAATAGATTCAGGATTTTGAATTAACATAGTCTATTGTATTGATTTTAGTTCATATTCGTCTAATACAATATTGGTTTAAATACTGTTGGACCCGAAGATTCAAGCTTCCTTTGTTTTGAATTCGTGGAAATGATATCATGATTCTGTTTTTAGTCTTTGAAAATATTGAATTGAAATCTATCTTACTGCTGGTTATTAAATCTAATGAATCTAACCCGATTTGGTCGAACATGTAAAATTATCAATTCATGCATAATGTTATTTATGGAATCAAAATTAGATTTCATTTTAAACTCACCTTGGTTTATTGTCCTAAATTTGGTTTTGCTTGAGTCAGAATACAACATTGATGAGCTATTTTATGCCTGTTTGGTTTCATTTTTTTGCTAAGAAATTGCTATTGATTGAATCAGATTTGACTTTGTTTTAGGCCTATTAAATGTTTTCATGGTAAAATTCAAATATGTTTAAAAACTTGGTAGCATGTTTTTAGATTGGGTGTAATCATATATTATTTTCTTGCTGTTGAATTAACTGGCTTGCACACTTGATATTATATGGCAAATTTTGATATTCATGTTGTTGTGGGTCAATTTGAGATACTAGATACTCTCTAGCTCTTGTACTTTGTTGCACATCATCTTTGAGTGGTATGCTCAATACATTTGTAGTTTCTTAGGTTATTTGATTTAGTTTCGTGTTATTCCATTAGTATTCTAATTTCATTTTCTCTACATCATTTGTCATTTATGCTTTAAGTGTTCTCTTTTTTTATTAGCTACATTTTTATATATTCCCCGTTTTCCTCTTGTTGGGCATAAGCCCATCCCATTTGTATTTATTTTTATTTTTATTTTTATTTTTTTGGTTTTGTTATAAGGGGATTTAGTTTGGTTTTACTAGACACCAATTTGGGTGTCCAATGCACTCATTTTCCTTTCTTAAAGGTAATAAAAATAACAAATAAAATAAAATAACTTTTGAGCCCATTTCTTGTTGTAATTTAATTTGAGAACTTTCCAAATGCTTTTTGTCAAGGTATTATCAAATTCCTATTGGCTAAAAATGTATTTTCTTTGAGCTTAATACATTAAGTTACAAAGACCCATTAATCAACATCTTTTAAGACATAATCATTCATTAAATTTTAAAATAGCTCATGGACCCAAAATAAAAAATAAGATGGTCTTTTAAAATGAAGTTTGGCATTCTATCCTTCTTCCTCTAAAGGTGATTTCACAAATAACCATTCCTTATAAATATTAAGTAGATAATTATTCTCTTATTTTGTTAAGCTTTATGTGAAAATTCATTTTCCCATATTGTATCAATTCCTCTCAAACATATATAGAGAATTGTTCTCTCATTTTGTCAAGCTTTATGCGAAAATTTATTTTTTATATTGTCTTATTTTTTTTATAAACATTATGTGGATAATTATTTTGCCATTTTGTCAGGCTTTAGCATAAATTCATTTTCTCATATTGTCTTAATTTATCCATTGATTTTGGGTAGGAGTTAATTCTCCAACATCATTATCTAAAACAGTTCCCGCCCTAAAGAAGAGATCTTGTATCTTTCTTAGACGAATTCTCATCAAACACTCTTGAACAACATGGACCTTGATCCCCTTAGGGTTACATAAGTACTTGCATAATAAGACAGGTCTGGTTCTTTCATTTTTTGTCTTTTCATAATCACATTAAGAAAAAAGGGATAATTAAAATACAATAAATTTAACTACAAACAATTTAGGGTAACCATCGTTAAGGATGGAAGTTGTGAGGTACTTAACACTTTCCTTACATGTAATTAGACTCTCAAACCATTCCTCTAGTTCCAAGGGCCAGTGTTTTGGTTTTAAAAAATCCCAATTATCCTTGTAATTAATTGATTATGACTCCATTTTTTAATCTCTGTGTTTTTCTCTTTTGTTGCCTTAAAGTCATGACATTGCATTTTTTTGACCTAGAAAGTATCAAAGGGTTCTTACTTAAAATGAATGCAATTGATAGGACAAAAGATTTAGAAAGGTTAAAACTTCAAAAAGTCGACCTTCGACTCAAGAAAGGTCAACAAGATTATAAAGGACGATTAATATGAGGAATCCATAGCAGTTGTGAAGCTGGCCGAGAATGGCGAGTCAACAGTAGTTACTAACCCACTAAGTAACAGTTACTGACAGTTATGGGAAGTGGGTATTAAGCGAAAAGTACAGTACACTTATATGGGAAGAGTCTATAAATAGAGCTGTTTGTATAGTGAGAATGACACATGACATCATATCACTTTAATTTTAGCAATTTTTTAGTATGCTTTTATTGCAGCTTTGCTACTTAGTAAGACTCAAGCAGTCATTTTGACCATTGTCATTGTTATTGCTTTCTAACAGAGATAGCATATCTATTTTCGTTTGTGTTCACATTTACTGAAATAGTCCTTATGTTGTTTTTAGTTGGTTATTTTGTTAATGCAATCATATTCCTTTTTGTCTTAAAAATTATGATTTAAAACCCAAAGGAGTAGTCCTACTCCCCCATCAACAATAGGGACTTTGTGGCCTATAAATTTCACCACAAACAATTTCACATACCCAGTGGGATCCTTGAGATATAAGGTTATTACAGCTAACATTTTATTCTCTTTACTATGATAACAATAAATAACTTTTTCAAACATGTAACTACAAAGTGGGATAGACACTTTTGTACCCAGAGGGTCAAACCCAAATGTGGGGTTGGTGGACACGATCATTGGTTTCTCATCGGGAGAACTACATAGAGAGCTGCATGAGGATTCTCTCCATACAATGATGAGGAATGTCTTGTAGTCCTATAGCCCATCATGTTAGGGCTAACAAATGTTGGAGGTACTTTAATCCGAGGGAGGAACTTTAGCATACCATAGTTCTCCAACTACCTCATCAGCCTTGGAGGTACCAAATGACGAGAGCAATAAAGAGATCAATATGGGAACAAGGGTCAACAAAGGAATAGATTCTCAGACATCGGCATCCTTAATGCCTGCTTGTGTGAGGCAAAATGTTAGAAATGAGTTACCCCAATACTTTGGGAGTTACCAGACAAGGCAGACACCAGATATGAATAATACCGAAGGACATAATAGAGGAGATATGTCGTCTTAAAGGAACACTTGTATTTAGCCAATGAATTGATATAATGAATCAAGGCAGAGAGGACAATATAACAGTCCACAACATACTCATACTATAGCGTAAGTTCATGCTATAACTATAGGGTGTCCATTGGAGGGGTTTGGCTAACAATAAGCTGAAATCTAGGCATCAAGAAGTCTAAAGTTGACAGAAACCTATTTGACCTGCACTATTATGATAGCAATTAGGAAAAATGGATGAGTCACCACGACATGGTAAAGATGCCGTCCCAAATGTCAGCTATTATTCAACCTCTAGCTAGAGCTACAAACAATGAGTGAAAACTTATATAGATAACTTGAACAGTTAACTAAGTTGAATCCCACTCAATAAAGAGCACCAACACAAGAGTTAATAAACATGGTGATTAATGGCCGATTGGTCGATAATCTTCTATTTAACTAAAATATGAATAGGCAAAATCCTTCACCTAAGGGGCAACCACAACAATTTTCGTCAATGACATGGCTGTCAGTGTTCTTCAACAGGCCGAAATCATCGTAGGCCATACTATTCAAGCCAAATATTGATGGCTGTAGCAAGAATGGATTGACCAGAGCGAGTTGCCTAGAGGCTCCAAGATCTTGGATTTTGTAACCTTCTCAGGCAACGATAGGCAGTTGACTATTGAGTATGTAGCCTAATTCACTGTCTAGTATGAGCAAGTCATGGGGAATGAGTACTTAAGGTTGAGAATCTTTCTTTTCCCTTATCTTTGACAAAGACAACATTTGCATGGAACATGGGTTTTCCACTTAACTCAATAAACTTGTGAGAAGAAATGGAATAGATGTTCCATGAAAAATTCTATAGAGGAGAAATGAAGGTAGAATTGTCTGACCTAATCAAGATTCAACAGAAACCAAAGGAGAAGGTCAGTGGCTCTTGACTTGGGTCAGGAAAGCTAAGTGCAAATGCTTTGTTCAACTTTCAGAAGCTAAATTCACAAAGATTGGCCAAAATGACCTTGAATCTAGCCACAGAAAGAAACTTTTGGTCTAAACTATTTTGGATATAGCTCAATTGGCCGAGCAAGTTAGAAATTTTGAACAAATAAACAAGGAAAAAGAGGAAAGGAATAAGCGATGTTTCTTCAAAACGAAAGGATTGTCTTTTTAAGCCACGAGGTTGACGAAGAAGACATCCATGACTAAGAGGTTGATTTAGCGAAACTACAAACAGGAATATGCCCAAGAAAGAGTAGGATTCATCAATCAATGAACATACTCATTTGGTATTAATAAGGCCGATCAAATTTTTGCCATCCTATTAAAAGACGGCTAGATTAAATTGCCTAAGGGACACATAATCTTGTTGGTTGATAAGTTAAAGAACAAAATATATTGCAAGCACCACAATATCTATGGATATACCACTAATAGTTATATTCATTTTAGCAATAGGGTGCAAAAGGCAATCTAACAAGGCTGACTCAAATTTGCTGAAAAGAAGAGAGACAAAAGTAGATACCTATCCTTTCTTGGTTAACATAGGATATATTAACCAAGCAGTTAGAGATATCAATGTGGTTGGTCTTGAGATCTTTCTTGTTGATATGTGAATGGTTAAGTCAAATTAACTCATAAGTGATAAGCAGTAGAAGAATTATGATGACCTAATATACCTAAGGAAAGATACCTTAGAGGAGTTCATGGAACAAAAGAAAAATTCAAAAGCCTATTAGGTTTTGTCTTAGATGTGCTTAGCATTACGATGAGTTAGAGGCTAGGGACAAAGGAAGAAGCCACTTAAAAAAAAGGTAGTCAAAAAAATAGTTTATATACCAGTGAGCTTTCAGTCGATGATGAGTCCACCACTTCTCGATCAGTATTTTCAAGGATCAAAACATCTAAAAAGCACATATAGGAGGATGACACCAATGTCTAAAGCTATAGAAAGGTGAAGAAAGAATTTTTTCCTCGGGGAAAATAGTGTTAGTGATCACTGTGCCTAATGAAATGATCGAACAAGGAAGATCTTAAAGACTGGTCACTAATGTCTAAATCAATAGACGGTATGAAAATTGGCCTTGTTATCAAAGGCAGATATATTATAAGGAGTTGTCTAAGCATGAGCCACGTAGCCACCATAGCCAATACTTGTCATACTATCAGCTAACCAAAACCCATAAGCAGAGAATATAGAGTGAAATAGCTGTAACACAGAAGGTCAAGGTGGAATACTCTAAAGAAAATGGACTGAAAATGAAGGCATTTAAAAATTGGAAGGTTAGGAAGGAATCCGACGATAAAGAGGCTAGGGGTGCGACAGGGGTTGTCATTCGAGCATGATAGGTTGATGAGTAACCTTCTAGAGATGTTGGAAAAGGAAAGAAGCCAACGATAATTGAAGAATCATATGAGGACGTCATGAAGGTTTCATATGGTGCTAGCTTTTACCAACCAATCTTAAGGAAAAAGAGAGTATTAAATTTTTTGAGGAACCATTGTATAGAATAGTTGTCAAATTGGAAGAGGAGAATCAACTAGAATCAAATTAGGAAGTAACTTTATGGTTAGCTGACTTATCATGCTTTGACAAACTGTCACCAGAGATAAGGAGAGACCTAAAGTTGTTGCATAATAAGGCCATTATAGAAAGAAAGATGATCAACAGAGCTTTAATTGATGGTGGAGCAGTGGTCAACTTAATTCCTCAGACATTGCTCAACTGGTTTGGTAACATAGAAGTTTATTTGTTATTGACTAACATGGTCATTACGGATTTCAGTAGCTTATTCATCCTCAAATTGTGTGGTAGTACTTAATGTAACTGGTAGGAAGTGTTATTAGATCGACTTTGTTCATGGTCATGCCTTTAAGAGATCTCTTACTAGGAAGAGATTGAATTTATGTGTCTGGGGTAGTTCCTTTAATGGTCCATCAACTGATGTTGTTATCGAATGATAAAGACCAAATCAAGTATATATGGGTAGACGACAACCCTTGTTATGTTGAGTAATGTGCAATGAAATTTAAAATCTATCATCCAAATGTTAGTTCAATTGATTTAGTTGAATAAGGGAGTGAGGAAGTGGATTTTTGTGTGATGAATAAATAGGGTGATAACTATGAAATTATTTAAGTACTCAGACCTCTAAATGAATATTTTATCACTGTTATGACAAATTTATGGGCAAGTGACTAGCTTTCTGTGTCTTTTCATGAAAGACAAGGTAACAACAGAGTAGATGGTGTTTAAAGCTCCTTCAAGCCAAAAACTAGGGAGCTTGGTACTGTAGCCCCATCCATAAGAAGCCATGGCACTGTGTAAAGGTGAAACCAGCCAAAAAACTAGCAAGCTAGTTGCCATAATGCTAGCCACAGCAAGTCGAGCATCATTATGCTAGTCACAACAAGTAGCAATCTCTATGTATCATGCAACTTTAGCCAAAAACCTGAGAGGTTAGAACAACGATGCCTATGATGTGAAGCCACAACTCTAGGAATCTAAAGTTGTGGCACCCATGTGTCATCTGTCATAAATATCAGTAGATACAACAGAATATAAGGACTTTTGGACTTAGAAAAGAATCAACTAAGTTTTGAAGCATGATTCCACAAATACGTGGGAGTTCTTAGAGTTAAGAAGATGATAGAACAATATTTTTTGGCTATCAACTATTTTATTTCTGATTCTCTTACCTTTTCCTCTTTTAGAATTTTTGATATTGGTTATAAAATTGATTTGTGTGTTTACAACTCCTTTATTGGAGTAAATTTTCTATCTAGGATTACAATTGGAATCCACATGTAGCTTGACTTAATTCTTTTTTCTTATTAATCTCAATTAATTATCATTTGATTGTTTTCTCTATATGAGCTTAAAGCTTCTAATTGATTAGCCATAGATTGGATTGAATTTAGGAACCTTAGGGACTTTGGGAAAAGGATTTTAGAGTTTTGCCTTGGATAGAGAGTCATATGATCATTGAGCGAAAGTCTTGAGTTTGTGCAAGATAGAAATATGCTTGCACAACACATGCATCTATAAAGGGATTGAACTTAATGAATTCCTAGATTAGAGATTACTAATAGGAATATAGGATAGTTCTAATTAGGGGTATTTTCATTGACTCTTGGGAAAGATAATTGGATGCTTTAGGACCCTAGCTGACAATTGAGATAATTAATTGAGTGAGTGATGTAGGAATTGGATATTATGTAGTGTGGGGGAAGATTGTAGTCTTGGGTTTGTCAAACTTGGTGATATTCATCTCTTAGTTGATTGCTTTAGATTTATTGTTAGATTGTTTTTCCTTAATTTATTTAATTACAAGTGAGTTGTTTGATTAAGTTTGAGAAAGATAATTTTAATACTTAATAATTTAGTAGGAAATTCCTGTGGGAATAATACTTTCCTTATCACTTTATTACTTGTTCGGTGGTAGCGTGCACTTGTGTTTGCAATATTGGATACAGGTTTTTGGCACTGTTGTTGGGGATTTGTTTTGTTTTTTTGTTGATATTAATACCAACTTATTAGTCTTAAACTGAACTTTTCTTTTTATTTTTACAGGTGTTCTAAGTTGTTGTATACTGATAGGCAAAAAAGCAACGAAAGTGCACGCTATCGTAAATAAGAAATAAAGTGATGAAATAAGTATTGCCCCATAAGGAGGCTGTTTCAAGTACCAAAATTATGTAATCCCCTATATTATCTAAGCAATCAATTTGTAGTTGAGGCAACGACAAATTAACATTGTGAAAAGAAATTAATAGTAAAGAATCCTAGGAATGAGGTTCATTGATTGAGTTTGCTATGGATGTGGTAATGGTTTTTTATATTTTCTGGGTTACAATGACTAGTTCCCTTATTTATGTAATACCTTTTTTAAAAGAATAATGCTTCTATCCATATTAACCCTATGTTTCCTTTCATGATCACATATATTAACATAAATGTATTAAGCTTCCTGGAATACAAAAAATTGTCACAAAGGTGTATATCTACTTTCGTGATTATACTACCAAAGTCTAATAAATCTATGAACTAACATAAAGCTTCCAATTTCGCTCTAGGGGAGTTACATTTTGAACTTATTTCTCTTGTGTTTCACTGCTCTAAGATCATGCCTCTTTTTTGCTCAAGCTCCATACTTTCCTTGCTTTTTAGCTGATGCAACAATGTTTAAAGGTTGGGCAATTGGTGGGTATTGTTAATCTTTTCAAGGTGATATTGTTCTGAAGTGGACAGTTACACTAGTGCCTCTTTTCAAATCCTTCCCAGTATGTGTGTTTTGTTATAGCGTTGAATGGCATCAATTCAAAAATTGTGTTGCTGACTTTGACACACTAAAGCTGTATGTTTTGAGTGTTAAAATTGCTAATGCTGTTTTGTTTCTTGATGTAAGCATTTTGGACTCTCCAATTTGCTGCTGTTTCACTATGACATTTCCTTCTTTTTGTCTAGCATTTCCTTTAATTTTCAAAATAGAAGAATTAGATTATGAAAGGTGTAAAATGAGGAAATGAAAGATATTACAATAAATATTTCAAAATCTTAAATAATAACCTCAAAACTATAAAAAGATCCTTAATTAGCACCTTTATATCACACATCACATGCGCAGTGGCAAGAACTCATATTTTCTCCTCTTTGATTCTAAGTTTAAAAGAACTTGTAGAAGGAACATGAAGGAAATAACTGAATTTTTAATCTATCAGCGTGTAACAGTTGAAGTATTAGATGAAGAGCAACTCCAATCACTTAGAGACTATGCCACACGTCACGTGGAGAGCATTTAGTCAAGCATCATTTAGCCAAATATTTAACTGAATAATTTTGAAATCAAGTTGGTGATCATTCAAATGATCCAAACATCAATTCAATTTGGGGGGTTACCAAATGATGACCCGCATACCCATATTGTTAACTACTTTGAGATTTGTGATACATTCAAGCATAATGGGCTCTTTTCTAATGCCATTAGGCTTCAACTCTTCCCTTTTTCACTAAGGGGTAAGGCAAAGAGCTAGTTAACTTCATTTCCCTCTAGCTCTATTACTACCTAGGACACATTCATATAGAAGTTTTAGCTAAATACTTTCCACTAGCCAAAACTGCGAAGATGAGAAACAACAACAAATCATTCTAACAGTTTGATTCGGAGTCACTTTATGTGGCTAGGGAGATACATAAGGAGCTATTATGTATATATTATCACCATGGGTTACCCAAATGGCTCCAAATAGAAACCTTTTTCAATGGGTTGAGTGAAGCTTTGAGATCTGATGCTATTACAGGTAGTTCACTCATGGCTATCATTAGGTGATGCTTGTGATCTATTGGAAGAAATATGGGGCAATAATTACCTATGGCCTACTAAATTATCAATGCTAAGGAAAGTTAAAGGGATTCAAGAGGTAGATGCCCTAATTGCATTAACGGCTTAAGTGGTAACAATGTCTAAGAAGCTTATTTCTATGGGTGTACAAACTATTCAAAGTCAGTTTGCCACATGTGTTCTATGGAATGGTAATCACTCTACTTCTCAATGTTCTATGGGTTCATAATCAGTGTAGTATGTGAGCAACTTCAATAGGTAGCAAAATAACCCGCATTCGAATTATTACAATTCGAATTAGAAAGAGTATCTAAATATCTCCAAGAGTAATAACCAAGAGGCTTAAGTTCCCTTAAATCCTATGTATCCAATAGCCTTTCCTCCACAGACCTTTCCACAGGCTCGAGCATAAGAAAAGAAAATATCAACACTTGAAGAAGTAATGCTCAAGCTGGAGACAAACACTAACCCGTTCATGACTAAACTAAGACATAGCTTTAGAGCCAAGCAGCCCCTATTAGGAATCATGAAATACAAGTGTGTTAGCTAGCTAATAACCTTAATAATTGACCTACAGGTGCCTTGCTTAGAAACACTAAAGGTAATCTGAAAAGAGAGACCACAAAGCAGTGTAACGTAAGAACATTGAAAAGTGGGAAAAAGTTAAAGGAGAATGGGAAAAAGTTTGAATCTTTTAAGGAAGTTGTGAAGTTGAATTAAAAAGGGAAACCCAAGAGAATCAAGCTCCCCAAAGTTTTAGAGGTATTCAAGAAGTTACATACTAATATTCCATTTGCTAATGCTTTCAAACAAATGCCTAGCTATATAAAGTTCATGAAGGAGACACTGTCTAAGAAAAAGAGATTGGGGAATTTAAAACAATGGCTTTTACAAAAGAATGTAGTGTCATTTGGCCGAAAATGTTACCACCTAAGCTAAAGGATTCGAGAAGTTTCACCATCAAATGCACAATAGGTAACTAGTTATTTGGTAAAGCACTGTGTGACTTGGGAGCCAGCATCATTCTGATGTCGATGTTTATTTACTAGAAATTGGGATTGGTGGAGGCAAAGGCCACAAATGTTAATTTGTAGATGGCTAATAGATCCATCACCTATCCTAAGGGAATTGTGGAAGATGTTCTAGTTAAAGTGTATAAATTTATATTTCCAACTGATTTTATTGTTTTGAATATGGAGGAGGATCAAGAAGTCCCAATCATCTTAGGGAGACCATTCCTTGCTACAGGTAGAACTCTAATTGATTTACAAAAAGGAGAACTCACCATGAGAGTTTAAGACTAGGAGGTAACTTTTAACGTTTTTAAGACTATATAACTCCCCAATGAATTTGAGAAACACTATAAGCACCATCTTCTATTATCGTCACCTTGATTCTGAGAAACTCTTTGTTTAATTATTAAAATGTATTTGCATAAATAAACTCTTTCTGTAAGCTTTGTATTCTAGTTGTTAAGGTACCAAGATTCTAAATGAACCAAGATACATTTGCATAAAGGTTAAGCATGGGAGATATGTATTTTTGGATGAATAAAAAAGAATATTAATAGTCATTGAATAAAGCTGGTTACTCTACTCAATGAAAACTACAGTGTCCAGATCACCTCCACTGAAGGAGTGGGATTTTCCACTAAGGGAATGGTGAATCTTAAACCATTGAAGTGGTTGATTTCAAGTATTGACACTGATATATGATATAGAATCAAGTGAGATATTAAGCTCAAGTTATTATCATTACTTTGAACTTGAACTCACACCTATGCACTCGCTTGTGGTAGAACCAAAATCTTGATAAAATGTTGAGTCATGTTTATGTCCATTATGGCCTTTGATATACTAAGGGCAGGACCTTCGTATCATATTGGTCAAGACTCTATATGTTGGGATCATAGTTAAAGTAAACATAAGGGAACTTGCATCCAAGAAATGAAGTTTATAGTACAAGCATCACTTATAGTGATTTTAGGAAGATTTGTAACAAACCTGGGCCTAGTGAATGATGAATTAGCTATTCATCATTTATTGATATCTTTTAGTATGTTCTAAAAGTCTCTGGTTACTTATCGAATGAAATTTGAGACTAAGGGACAAAATTGACATGAGGGGTAAAATAATAATTTGACCTTTTGTTAATGGATAGCTATGAGGGTTCATAAACATATGGTTTGCAATTAGACAACCAATATTGGATATTAGCTTCTCATAATTTAGGTTTTTCAAGAGTGCAACATGAATCTATGGGGGAATGATTTCAAGGTTAAAGAATTATGGTTCTATTAATGAGATTAAGATAATCATAAGTTCATTGGAGCTTGAAATTTGAAGTCTCTAAAGCCTGCGACAACTGTATGCGTCATAATAAGTAGAACATGACAAAAACGAGTACCATATCCATAGGGAGGAATTCCCATTACCAAAAGTATGCAACTTCCTATATTAGCTTGGCAATACAAATTCTCAAAACCAAGAATGAAATAAGAATGCAAAATATGGCAAAATAGTAATATATAAAAATCATATGACAAAGGATTATAGAATTGGGGCCTTATTAATTGAGTTCTGTTAATGACATTGATTTTAATTGTTAATATTTCCTTAATTATTGGATCTAGTTGTTTATTATAAATGTTAACTGTACAAGCATGAGTTTTAAAAGTTTTAAAACATTCAAGCTTGAAAACAAATGAAAACAAAACACATAGGCAAATAACTCACGGCTAGTATAAGAAATAAAATAGAGAAGATTTCTACATACCTCTTGTAGCCACTTTAACCTTGTAATATACTTCTCAACTAAGCCCATTGACCTTCTATTCTTTAGGAAGTACCAATCCATGAAACTTCTAGTGAATTGGGTTAGTGATTGGAATAAAAACAAAAAATGAAAGAAAAATAATTGATAACTTTCAAAGAAAATTAGAAAGTCTTCCCTTTCCCTTCAAGTATGGCATGTAGAAATCTATGAAGACACTCAAAGCAAAATTCACTTTTGCTCTTAGTGTTTTTCCCTATAAATTTTGGCCAAGAGCTCTCTCTTCTCTCAATCTAGTTAGATGGCTAGAAGAGGGAGAGGTTGCATATATATAGTATGCTAACCCTAAATCAAGTGAGAGTATTTGAGTGTAATTCAAAAACTCAATCCTTAACCATTAGGGATTCATATGCTTACTAATGAGGAATATTAGATAACTAAATTATCTAATGATTTATAAATTAATAATCATATTATTAATTTTGATAATAACATTTTTTATTTAACTTTTAATTGGTCATATGTTGAATATAAAATTCAAATGGAGAATTTTATTTTGATTAAATCCCTTTGATTTAGTTATTCTCCTAGTGAATCTAGGTTACCTAAGAAATTAAAACTCATCTAATTTTTAATCCTTTGTTCACTAGGATAATTAGGATAATTAGGAGGGAATTCATTTTGCTCCTTTTTGGGCATACTCCTCTACATCATATGAGGAAAAGATTGTTTTGCAAATTTGAACAATTAAAACTTTGCAACAATATTAGAATAATTAATTGATTAAATTAATTTTATCTTAATAAAATAATATAGTCGAAAGTCCAAATTTAATGACGATTTAATTTTATTTTAATCAACTTCTTTATATTAATTAATTTAAATATTTCAAATATTAATTTGAAGTAGTCTAATTTAAGTAATTACTTAAGATAAAGATGATCTAAATTGAGACAACACTTGTCTTAATTCAAACAAATCTTTGTTTTAAAATTCTATTGTCTAATTAAATAACTCTTGTTTAATTTAGACAACTAATATAAGAATTATTTTTGTCCCTTTAGTGACAAAATGTTTCTCACATTTTTAAGACATTAGCTGAAATGCTAAATTAAGACAACTATTGTTTTAATTAAGACATTAGCTGAAATGCTATCAATAAACATCTTAAATTTATTTCAACTCACTGTGGATTGGATTCTCCAAAGCTAAGTGGGAAATTCATTAGAACATAGGAATTTCAAGCTCTAACAAACTTGGGATTATTTTGATCTCATTAAGATAATCCAAGTTTATTAATCATAAAGTCACTTCATCAAAAAACTCATGATTGTACTCTTGATAATTCTTAAAATTACATGAAGTCAATGTTGAACATTGAATTATCCAATTTTCAAACCTAGTGTTTGTGAACCCTCATAGCCATATATTGACACAAGGTAAAATTATCATTTTATCCCTTATGTTAATTTTGTCCCTTGGTCTCAGATTTCATCCGATAATTAGCCAGATAATCTTTTAGAACTTTTCTAAAAATTATCTAGAAATGATGAGAAGCTAATTCATCATTTCAATATTCTCATATATGTCACTTGTCTTTCAAAAATCACCAGAAGTGATACAATGCCAGGAACTCCAGTTCTTGGTTTTATGTTCCCAGGTGTTTACTCCCATTATGATCCCAACATACAAAGTCTTGATCAATGTCACACAATAGTCGTGCCCATAGTATATCAAAGATCACAATGGTCATGAACATAAGTCCACAATCCATCAGGATTTCGGTTCTTCCACTAGCATATGCAATGTGTGTGAGTTCAAATTCAAAGTAACGGTATGAACTTGAACTTGATATCTCACTTGATTCCAATTCATTTAATAGTGTCATTACCTAAAGTATACTACTTCAACAATTTGAGATTCATCATTCCCTTATAAAAGAATCTCATTCTTTCTTAGGAGCTAATTCGGACACTACAGTCTCTATTGAATAAACTGACCAGCTCTATTCCATGACTGTGAATAATATTTTAGATACATCCAAAATACATATCTCCTTTTGCATACCCCTTATGCAAAAATATATTGGTTCATTAGAATCTAGGAACCTTAATAGCTAGAAAATAAAGCTTACATAAATAAACTCTATTTATTAATATTAAAATGTATTTACAATAAATCAGGGAATATAACTTGCTTTCTAGGATAACCTATTCCCGACAATCTCTCACTTGCCCTAAAGGAAATAGGACATATTCCTAATCCCTAATTCTTCTAAGTGACCCTCGAAGCTCTTCTATGAAAGAATCTTTGTTAATAGACAAGCTAGATTCCTTTTAGTGGCAATCTTAGTGATGACCACTTCCCCACACTGTACTATCTCCTGTATGAGATGATATTTACTCTTAATGTGTTTGGATGTCCTATGATTCCGTGATTCTTTTGAGTTTTCCATAGCTCTAATATTATCATAATAGAAAGTTATGGTAGAGTCAGCAATGCAATATTGCATTACTCCTCCAAAAGCGGTTGCACCACCTAAAGTGAAAATGGAGCCTGATGTTGTTTTTCTAGAATCATTATGAGACTGAAAATCTGAGTCAGTGTACCCAATTGGAATTAGGTAGGTACCAGAATACACTAGCATCTAGTTCTTTGTCCTATGAAGATACTTAAATATACACTTGACCGCAGCCTAGTGTTTCATGCTAGGGTTTGACTAAAACCTACTAACCAAGCTAACAACATAGCAGATGTCTGGTCTGGTACAAAGTATAGCATACATGAGACTTCCTAATGCAAATGCATATGGAATCTATCTCATTTGTTCAACTTCCTAAGGAGTCTTAGTTGAATGCTCCATAGAAAGCTTGATTACATTCCTAGAGGGTGTGTAACCTCTTTTGGAATCCTGCATGCTAAACTTTGTCAACAGCTTATCAATGTAGGTCACTTGGGACAAGGTTATTTGCTTGTTCTTGCGATATCTTAACATTTGGATCCCAAGAATATAGCTAGCCTCCTCTAAATTCTTCATCTAAAATTATTGATTCGGCCATCCTTTTATCATAGATAACATTTCCACATCATTCCCAATAAGTAGAATGTCATTTACATAGAGTACCAGGAAAACCACCTTACTCTATTGTTTCCTTTTATAGACATAATGATCGTCAGTATTTTGTTGAAATCCATAAGACTTGACCACACTGTCAAATTTTATATTCCAAAATCTTGATGCTTGCTGAAGTCCATGGATAGACCTATGTAATTCATAGACTTTGTGCTCTTGGCTCTTTTTAATGAAACCATCTAGTTGAGCCATATAGATGTGCTCTTCAGGATCCCCATTCAAGAATACGGTCTTGACATTCATATGCCATATCTCATAATCAAGATATGCATCAATGGACAATAGGTAACTAATGAATTTAACCATAACAACCGGCTAGAAGGTTTCTTCATAGTTGATACCTTATCTCTAGGTATAGCCCTGGGCTTCTTGTCTAGCCTTAAAGGTCTTTAACTTCCCATCAACTTCCCTCTTTCTCTTATAAATCAATTTACACCTAATGGTTTTTATTCCTTCGGGTGCATCTACAAGAGCAGAGACCTTGTTGGAATACATATATTTAACTTGGAATTCATTGTCTTTTACTAATGAATAGCATCTGCATCATTAATGGCTTCTTCATATGTAACAAGATTTTATTCATGTTCATCTAAAAGAGGCACCGTGTGCTATCCTATACCCATGTATCTATTAGATTATCTAATAACTCTCCCCCTACTACGAGGTGTCACTAGTTTAGATTTAACTCTTGAATCCATACTAATTATGACTTCATCATAATCATCCTTAGATTATGACCAATCACTTTGTTCTTTAAGATCAATTTTGCTACAAGGTTTTTGATTTCTCACAAAATCCTCTTCTAAGAAGGTTGCATTTATAGTAACAAATATCTTCTTATCCTAGGTACTATAGGAGTAGTATCCCTTTGTACCCCTAAGATATCCTACAAACAAACATACTTCTAACCTTGGTTCCATCTTTGTGGACCCAGGTTTATACACATGTGACGGACACCTTCAAGTTCACAAGTGACATAAGGATGATTTACGTCTTGTCCACATCTCCTTGGTGACTTAGGCACTACCTTTGATGGTGCAAAGTTTTTTAGGTATGCTACTGTTTGTATACAATATCCTTAAAATGATTCTGGCAATGCAGCATAGGACATCATTAACCTCACCATTTTTAAAAGAAACATATTCCTTATTTTAGCAACCTTATTTTATTGAGGTGTTCTTGGTACCAGTAAATTAGAAATGATTCCATTATCGACTAGAGACTACTAAACTCTCCAAATAAATACTCACCACCTTAATCTAATTAAATTTGTTTCAATGGTTTACCTAACTATTTTTCAACTTCAGCTTTGAATTCCTTGAACTTTTCAAATGAAGCACTCTTGTTGTGCATTAGATACACAACACCATATCGTCAGTAGTCATCAATGAAGGTTATGAAATATACATAACCTCCTCTAGCCTGAATGTTCATTAGTCTACACACATCTATGTGTACCAAGTTTAGAATTACCCTTTGCTTTAAATAATGATTTAGTCATTTTACCTTCAATATAATATTTACAGATTGGAAAAGAAGAATATATCATGTCTGGTAGAGTACCATGCTTTACTGGTTTACTTAGCCTGTTTTGATTAATATGACCTAATTGCAGATGCCATATATAACTTTTATCTATGCTAGATTCCCTGATTCTTTTAGGCATAGGTGAATTTGTTTCTACAATGTTTACAGTCCAATTATTTTTTTCTCGATAATATAAATTATTCCTAGTAATTCCATAACAAATTAAAATTTCATTTATAGAAATGGTAATCTCATTACTAAAAGAAATAGAATATCCATAATTTATTAAACAAAAGGCAGAAATCAAATTTCTACTAAGTCCAAGAATAAAATAAACACTATCCAAAACTAATAGTTTGTTATTCAAAAATGCAAGGTAATAGCTCCCACTACTCAAGCTGAGACTAGTGCGCAATTTGCCATCCTCTTCTGGAACTGACCTTCAGTCAGCTTTTTCTTTGCCTGGAACCCCTGTAATGAATTACAAACATGGTTAGTGGCTCTAGAATCTACTATATAGGTATTAGTAGAATCATCCACTAAATAGGCTTCTAACATGTTTAGAAAACTTGTACCTTATTTATTCTTTATAAAATTGAGGTAGGCGTTACAGTTCGTCTTCCAATGTCCTTTAGCACCACAGTGAAAATACTTTCCCTTGGTGTTATCCTTCTAAGCCTTCTTTTTCATGGGCTTCTTATTCTACCTAGCCAGTTTCTTGGCATTCTTTTCTTGCCTGTCCTTTTTTCCTTCTTAGGCACCACAGCTATCACTTTTGCCTCTAGATTTTTCTTAATATCAAGAACCTCCTCCATAGCTTGTAGGCCATTCATCAACCCACTAAGGGTATAGTCCTTGCTATGTAATTCATATTCCAACTTCAATTGCAAGAATTGTGCATTCAGACTGTGAATGATCGTGGACACTTGACTATACAAATAAATCTCAACCCCGTATAGCTCAGCCTCATTAAGGCACAAGATTACCTTAAGCATGTAATCTCTCACTGGCTCCCCTGGTTTATGTATAAGGTCTTTGAAAGTGTTGATAGCTCTGACCTTAGCAAACCAAGTCTTTGTACCAAACATCTCATGTAGATAATACATCATGTCAGTGGCATGTTCTATGCCATCATGCTGTTGCTGCAACACACTAGTCATTGAGGCCAGTATGTAGCACGTAGCTAGAGCATTGGTGTCATGCCACCTCTTATGATACTTAATTTCGCTAGGCAGTGAGTTAAGAGTCAAGTCAATGGGTGCTTGCTCAGAAAGAACCCATATGATCTTGTCATAATTTAAAAAGATGTTGATGTTTCTCTTCCACTGCACATAATTCTCATCATTCTAGGTGCATTAGTTAAGGAGAATAGATAGGGGGTTCATGATTAAGGGATAGTCTATAATAAATACATTTAATATTAGTAAGCTATAGTTATTAAATGGACTTTTAAATGTGATGCATGTATGCATGAGCATATTAATTCTTGTTTCATGGTTATTCGACTTCTATGGCTCGTGAATACTTATAACAAGGTAAATTGGGACTATCCTACTCAACTTTGCTACCTGGTATCTTCATACTTAGCATACTTGAGGAGCACCTTTGTTTGTCCCATTAATCTATCAACAGAGTTACTATAGGCAGTATATTGATAGGTCATTGCTGAGTGCATTAACCAACCATTTCATCACACCTAGATGTACCAGTAAGTATGCTTTTATGGGAAGTCACACTTACTATTCCACCAAGGTGGACTTATCACCTAGGAAATCCATTCTAGTCATGGTCTGAGGATATGGCCGCCTAGAGGGAGTGACTAAACTCCATGACAATGGACTAACGATTTGAGGCCATGGGTTTTAGGATTACTAGTGCCCTCTCTCAATCAATATTTTAATTAATTAATTTAATTAATTACTCTAAGTTGATTTACCAAGTTTTCTAACATGAATCTTCTTAGAAAACATAAATCACATATGAACTTGATTTCATTTCTAAACTTTTTAGATAGGATTTGTATTAGTAACTTTTATTAATTATATAGGAATATTATTTATATAATTCCTTATGCATTTCCTAATTATTTTAATATCAAGTCTTAGTTTGAAAATAAACTTCGGTACTTTAATTGACTAATTAGTTACTAGCTGATTTAATTAATTATAACTAAACTCTTTAGTTGGAAATTAATTACCTTTAACTAATTTATCAATTGTGGACCTAATTAATTTAGTTCAAAAAATAAGTCCTAATTAGCCAACTTGTAAATTATTTATCTTTCTTATGTTTTATCATTTTAAAACTCTTTTAAAATATAAAACATAATGTATGTAAGAGCATGTAAGGTTGTTTGGCAGCTACTAGTCTACATGACATGTTATATCATATAACATCACATATGAGAAAAATAATTGATAGCTTTAAAAGTAAATTAGAAAGCCTTCCCTTTGCCTTCAAATATGGTGTGTAGAAATCTATAAAGGCATTCAAAGCAAAACTCACTTTTGCTCTTAGTATTTCTCTCTCAAAATTTTGCCACGAGAGCTCTCTCTTCTCTCAATCTGGTTAGATGCCTAGAAAAGGGGGAGGTTGCATATGTATAGTATGTTAACCTTAGGTCATGTGAGAGTATGTGAGTGTAATTCAAAAACTCAATCCCTAATCATTAGGTATTCACATGCTTACTAATGGGGAATATTAGATAATCAAATTATCTAATGATTTATCAATTAATAATAATATTATTAATGTTTTACTAACATATTTTATTTAACTCTTAAACAAAACATGTGGAGTTTTCTAATTGGTCATACTTTGAATATAAAACTAAAAAAATTATCTAATTAAATCCCATAGACTTAATCTCCTAGTGAATGAAGGTTACCTACGAAATTAAAACTTTTATAATTTCTAATCCTTTATTCACTAGGATAATTAGGAGGGAATCAACTCCCCGCCTTTTTAGGCGTGCTTCTCTCTATCACATGGGAAGGAGGTTGTCTTGCAAGTTTGAACAATTCAAACTTTGCAATAATATTAGGATAATTAATTAATTAAATTAATTTTATCCTAATGAAATAATATAGTTGAAAGTCCAAATTAAATGAGGATTTATTTTAATTTTAATCAACTTCTTTAAATTAATTAATTTGAACATTTCAAATATTAATTTAAAGTAGTATAATTAAAATAATTACTTAAGATAAATGTTGTCTAAATTGAGACAACACTTGCCTTAATTCAAGAAAACCTTTGTCTTAAAATTCTATTGTCTAATTAAACAACTCTTGTTTAATTTTGACAACTAATGTAAAAATTATTTTTATCCCTTCAGTGACAAAATGTTTCTCACATTTTCAAGCATGCTTATGACAACAGTTGTCCTAAAATAATTCTTTGTCAAAATTAAGATAACTCTTATCTTAATTAAGACATGAGCTAAAATGTTATCAATAAACTTTATCTTAAATTTATTCTAACTCAATGTGGATTGAATTTTTCAAAGTTAGGTGAGGAATCCGTTTAGACATAGGAATTACAAGCTCCAACAAACTTGGGATTATTTTAATCTCATTAAGATAATCCAAGTTTATTAATTATGAAGTCACTTCACCAAAGACTTATGATTGCACTCTTGATAATTCTTAAAATTAGAAGAAGTCAATGTTGAACATTGATTT
Source organism: Ceratonia siliqua (assembly GCA_034509205.1). Taxonomy (NCBI): domain Eukaryota; kingdom Viridiplantae; phylum Streptophyta; class Magnoliopsida; order Fabales; family Fabaceae; genus Ceratonia; species Ceratonia siliqua. The sequence goes on from JASKGM010012536.1 coordinate 27,511, forward strand.
GTCTAATTTGCAAACTTAGTGTTTTGAACCCTCGTAGCCCTTCATTAACGCAAGGTAAAATTATTGTTTTACCCCTTATGTCAATTTTGTTCCCTGGCCTCATATTTCATCTAATAAGTGACCAGATAATCTTTTATAACTTTTCTAAAAATTATCTAGAAATGATGATTAGTTAATTCATCATTTCACTAGGACCAAATATGTTACTTGTCTTCTTGAAATCGCTAAAAGTGATACAATGTTACGAACTCTATTTCTTGGATTTACGTTCCTAGATGTCTACTCCCATTGCGATCCCAACATATAGAGTCTTCACCAATGTCAAAAATTGGTTGTGACCATAGTATATCTAATATCACATTGGTCAACAACATGAGTCCATATTCCATCAAGATTTCAGTTCTACCACTAGCATATGCAATGTGAGTGAGTTAAAATTCAAAGTAACAGTATTAACTTTAACTTGATATCTCACTTGATTCCAATTCATTTAATAGTGTCATTACATGAAGTTTACTACTTCAATGATTTGAAATTCATCATTCCCTTAGGAAAGAATCTCATTCTTTCTTTGGAGGTAATTTGCCAACTACAATTTTAATTGAATAGGGTGACCAACTCTATTCAATGACTGTGAATAATGTTTTAGATTTATCCAAAAATATATTTATCCTTTTGCGTCTAGGAACCTTAATAGATAGAAAATAAAACTTATATAAATAAACTATTATTTGTTAATATTAAAATGTATTTACATTAAATTGGGGAATACAGCTTGCTTTCTAGGGAAATCTATTCCCAACAATAATTGTAAAGACTAGGTTCATTATAATATGTATTATCCTCTTTCAAGGTATAACAACTATATCTATATCAAACCTAGGTCTACCTTCGTGATCATAGAGTTTAATGTAAACTAATTATGATCAATGGACCTAATCAAAAGTTGCAAAGGTGTGTATTTATTTCTAAATTATACTACCTGAGTTAAATGAATCCACCAACTAATATTGAACTTGAATTTTCATTCCATCATCCAATACCTTAAACAAACAATTCACAGCCAATAAATTAAGAGCATTAAAAAAGAATTCATTAACTTGTAATCAGAAAATATCATATAGACAATCAGATTCAACCTCATAACAGAAAGATCAATGACTACACCCCCATTCCTATAATAGAAATTTAGCTACTCATGGTTAACAAACCGATGTAGAAATGATTCAAAGAAAATATATGAAATAAGATTAACTAACTTGAGTTCAAAAGGAATCAAGGAGAAACAAATGAGGAACTCTTCAATGGTAGGTGAAGATTAATTTCTTTTCCTTTAAGATTTATAGCTCACTCTCCTCCAAAGTCCAATCACAAGTTCTCCTCCTTCTCTCTTGCTCAAGCCATTGTCTCCTTTTTCAGAAATCATCCAAGAATGCCCTAAATATGATTCACAAGCTGTATTTAAAGTGAAGTTACACACACGGGCACTATATCCTCTATCTTGCTATGTATTGTATAGGTGCTGCGGCGCCTAACTTTAGGGTAAAAAGAATGTGCATGCCTCATTTGGGTGCTGCAGCACACATTGTTAAGACAAAAGTTGTCTTAAGTGAACCAAATGTGTCTTAAAAGAGACAAATTTTGTCTCAATTCAAACAACATTTTGTATGTCTTAAAAAAGACAAAAGCTATCTCAATTTGGACAAATTTTTTGTGTCTTAAAAGAGACAAACTTGTCTCAATTTATTAGTACCCAAAACACCTCAATAAAATGGGGTTATTGAGAGAAGAAATAAGACTATTTTAGAAATGGTGATATCTATGATGTCCTATGGTACTTTTCCAAGATCATTCTAGGAATATTGCATATAGACAACATCATACTTGCTAAACTTTAATCCATTTAAGGTTGTGCTTAAGACACCACAAGACCTGTGGACAAGTTGTAAATCATCTTTATGCCATTTGCGAACTTGGGAATGTCTAGCACATTTATATAAACTCGAGTCCACTAAGATGGAACCGGAAAAAAGTATGTTTGTTTATCCTAGGTGTACTATGGGGTATTACTTCTATAGTACCCATGATAAGAAGGTATTTATTAGTGCAAATGCAAACTTCTTAGATTAGGACTTTGTGAGAAATCACAAACCTTGGAGCAAGATTGTTTTGGAAGAACAAAGTGTTTAGTCAAACTCGAAAGTTAATGTTAATGAAGTCGTAATAAGTTCAAATTCAAGAGTTCAATCTAAACTGATGGTACTTCATCATAGTGGGAGGGATATTAGATAATTTGATAATACATGGGTCTAGTATAGCACATGGTAGATCTCTTAGATAAACGTGAATCTAATCCCATTACATGCGAGAACACCATTAATGATATTAATGTTAAACATTGGCAAAAGACAATGAGATCAGAGTTGGTATCCAAGCATTCCAACAAACTCTGGACTCTTGTATATGCACCTGAATGGATAAAACCCATTGGGTGCAAGAGGATCTATGAGAGAAAAAAAGGAGTTGATGGGAAGGCAGAGAGCTTCAAGGCTAAGTTATGGGAGAATTTATTCTACATGTTTACTTAGGATTAAATGTGTTATTTGTGCATGTTTTGTATGTTCTTAATCCTTTTATCTATGATTTTAAGTGCTTGATTGTAATATCATTTATTCCCCCTTTTTGTATATTTCCTATTCTAATTTTTTTCTATGTTTGGAAAGTAAAAAAAGCTAGGACATAAAAGAAAAATGCATAACAACACTTGAACCTAAAAGGCACAGCATAGAAACAGAGCAAAAATCAACAAATAGCTCTAGGGATAAGTGCAGCAGTGCCCATTGCTGGAACACCAAAACACACAGCATCTAAGAGGAGTTAAAATGCAAAGCTTTAGCTTGAAGTAGCAAAATGCATAGTAGTAGAGCTTGAACTAAAACACTATAATATTGATGTGCTTAAGGGAGCTAAGGCTTAACATCAACTAAGGGCATTTTTGTGAAGCATTCTTGGATATTTTGAATGGAGTGACGACTACTAGAGCAAGGGAGAAGGAAGGAGAACTTGTTATTAGACTTTCGAGGAGAATTAACCTGCAAATTTGAGAGGAAGAGAAGCCCATATTTTTTACCAATGAAAAGCTCTTAATTTATTTCTCCTTTATTTCTTCTTAACTATAATTGCTTGATGTTGTTGTTTTCTTTGAATCATTTCTAAATTAGTTTATTAACTATGACTAGCTGAATTTCTATTATAGGATTTGGGATGTAATCATTGATGTTTCTATTATGAGTTGAACCTCGTTATTTGGATGATATTTTCTTATTGTAATTTAATGAATTTGTTTTTATTACTTGCAATTTACTGGCCATGAATTGTTTGTTTAAGATATTTGATGATGGAATGAAAGTTGAAGTTCAATATTAGTTGGTGGATTCATTCAACCTAGGCAATGTAATTTAGAAATAAATACACACCTTCGTGACTTTTGATTAAGACTCCACTAATTGTAATGAGTTTATGTTAATTACTATGATCATGATAATAAACATAATATTAATATAAATATAGGCATTATACCTTGAAAGAGTATAGTACATATCTCAGGGAATCTTGAAGAGTATACTTTTAAATGGGGAAAAGTGCATTTATATAAGATATGGTAGATGGATGTCAAGACTATAATTAAATAGGGATCTTAAAGAGAACATTTATATGAGATATGGCAGATGATTTCAAGACCATATTTTTAAATAGGGATCTTGAAGAGCAAATTTATATGGTTTAACCAGATGGCCAAAAGCATAAGGCCTGTGAATTGCATATGTGTATTTATGAACTTAAGTAAGTTTCCATGTCTTGGAATATAAGATTTGATGCTGCCATCATGTCTTATGGATTCCAACAAAATGTAGACAAACCTTATGTCTAAAATGTTGGGAATAGGTTTCCCTAGAATGTAACTTGTATTCCCCAATCTTATGTAAATACATTTTAATATTAATGAATTTAGAGTTTATTTATGCAAACTTTATTTTTTAGCTAATAAGGTTCCTAGATTCTAATAAAGTAAGATACATTTGCATAAGGGTTATGCAAAAGGAGATATTATATTTGAATGAATCTAAAATACTATTCATATTCACTGAGTAAAGTTGGTCACATTATTCAATAAAGACTGTAGTGTTTGGATTACCTCCATTGAAAGAATGAGATTCTTTTCTAAGGGAATGATGGATCTCAAATCATAGAAGTAGTAGACGTCAAGTAATGAGACTATTAAATGAACTGAAATCAAGTGAGATATCAAGTTCAAGTTAATACCGTTGCTTTGAACTTGAACTCACACACATTGCATTCGCTAGTGGGAAAATCGAAATCTAAATGGGTTATGAACTTGTGTTCATAACCATTATGATCTTCGATATACTATGGGCACGACGATTGTGTGACATTGGTTAAGACTCTGTATGTTGAGATCATTGTGGGAGTGAACAATTAGGAACATAAATATAAGAAATGGAGTTCGTAGCATTACATCACTTTTGGTGATTTCAGGAAGACAAGTAACATATCTGGGTCCAGTGAAATGATGAATTAGCTACTCATCATTTCTAGTTTTAGAAAAGTTCTAAAAGATTATTTGGTCACTTATAAGATGAAAACTGAGACCAAGAGATAAAATTTACATAAGGGGTAAAATGATAATATTACCTTGTGTCAATGGATGGCTACGAGAGTTCACAAACAGTAGGTTTGTAAATTGAAAAAATCAATGTTGAACATTGACTTCTCATAATTTTAAGAATTATCAAGAGTGCAATCATGAGTCTTTGGTGAAATGACTTCATGACTAACAAAATTAGATTATTTTAAAGGGATTAGAATAATCCCAAATTTATTGGAGCTTGAAATTCCTATGTTCAAATGAATTCCTCACCTAGCTTTGGAAAATTCAATCCATATTTAGTTGGAATAGATTTACGATGAAGTTAATTGATAGCACTTTTTAGTTAATGGCTTTCTTAAGACAATAATTCTCTTAATTTAGACAAAGAGTTATTTTAGGATAAATGTTGTTGAGAAACATTTTTGTCACTAAAGAGACAAAATTAATTCTCACGTTAGTTGTATAATTTAAACAAGTATTGTTTTAATTGGACAATAGAATTTTAAGACAAATGTTTGCTTTAATTAAGACAAGTGTTGTCTCAATTAGGACAACCTTTATCTTTGTAATTAATTTTTGTTTAACCACTTTAAATTAATATTTGAATTATTCAAGTATTTAACTTGAAGAAGTTGATTAAAATAAAATTAAATCCCTATTTAATTCAGAATTTCAGCTATATCATTTTAATAGGAAAATATTAATTAATTTATCCTAATATTGTTGCAAAGTCTGAATTGTTCAAACTTGTAAGACAACCTCCTCCCCATGTGATGGAGAGATGCACGCCTAAAACGAGGGGACTTGATTCCCTCCTAATCATCCTAATTATCCAAGTAAATAAAGGATTAGAAATTAAAAGAGTTTTAATTTCTTAAGCAACCTACAGTCACTAGGAGACTAACTAAATCAAAGGATTTAATTAAATAAATTTTTTATTTGAATTTTATATTAAAGCATGACCAATTAGAAAGTCCTATATGTTTTATTTAAGTGTTAAATAAAATATGATTTTATCAATTGAATAATACAATTATTAATTAATAAATCAATTAAATAATTTGATTATCTATTTTCCCTAATAGGCATGTGGAATCTCTAAGTTATAGGGAAGGATATTTTTTATTCCAAAGGAATGACCTAGGGTTAAGTTAGTATAAATATAACCTAACCCCTCTCCTTGTGGCCGTAACACATAGAGAGAAGACATCTTGAGAGTGCCTCAAGTTTTTGAGAGAAAAACATTAGAAAAAAATGAGTTTGGTTTTGAGTGCCTTAATAAGTTTATACACGCCATACTTTAAGGGAAAAGGAAGGCTTTTTAAATTAATTTGAATGCTATTAATTATTTTGTTTCAACTCTTATTTTGTTCCAATCGCTAAGCCTAACTGTAGGTTCAGTGGATTGGTGCTTCCCCAAAGAATAGGCGGTCAGTACACTTGGATAGGAAGTATATTACAAGATTAAAGTGACAACAAGAGGTAAGTAAAATTTCTATCTATTTTACTTCTCTTTCTAGCTGTGAGTTATTTGCTTGGTGTTTTGTTTCCTCTTATTTAGAGGCTTAAATGTTTTAAAGTTTTTAAAATCCATGTTTGTACCATAAACAACTATAAATAGCAACTAAATCCAACATTTAAAAGGATATAGGATAGTAAGGTTGTCTTAGTGGTATTCTATGTGGATGATATTCTACTCATTAGTAATGATGTAGGAATGTTGTCTGTAGTAAAAAGGTGGCTGAACCAACAATTAATGATTTAGGAGAAGCTAGCTATGTTCTTGGGATCCAATTGATAAGAGATCGAAAGAACAGGCAGACAACTTTATCCCAAGCAACCTACATTGTCAAACTATTGACAAAGTTTGGCATGTAGGATTCCAAGAGGGGTTACACACTCTCTAGGCATGGAATCAAGCTTTCTAAGCAGCAATCACCTAAGACTCCTCAAGAAGTTGAACATTGAGATAGATTCCCTATGCATCAACTATGTGAAGTCTCATGTATGCCATGCTTTGTACTAGACCAAACATATGTTTCGCAGTTAGATTGGATAGCAGGTTTTAGTCAAACCCTAGCATGGAACACTTGATTGCGGTCAAGTGTATATTCAAATATATTTGTAGGACGAAGAACTACATGCTGGTATATTCTAGAAGTGACCTAGTTCTAATTGGGTACACTAATTCAAATTTCTAGTTCAATGTCGATTCTAGGAAATCAACATCAGGCTCAGTTTTCACTTTGAGTGCTACAACTGTAGTTTGAAGGAGTGTGAAGCAATCTTGCATTGCTGACTTTACCATGGAAGTGGAATATGTTGTAGCTTATGAAACTATAAAGGAAGTTGTTTGACTGCGCAAGTTTTTTTTGGATCTTAAGGTGGCCTCAGATGTGGATAAGCCTATCATTCTCTACTATAATAACAGTGGAGATGTGACTAATTCAAAAAGTTTGTGGAATGAGAAAGTAGCTGATCACATTGATAGAAAGTGTCATCTTATATAGGAAATCGTACGGCGTGGGAAGGTGGTCATCACCAAAATAGCGACAGAGAGGAATCCAGCTTATTCATTTACAAAGACTCTTTCACATAAGAGCTTCGAGGGTCACCTAGAAGGACTAGGGGTTAGGGACATGTCATACTTTCCAAGTGGGAGATTGTTGGGAATATGATGCCCTTGAAAGTAAGTATATTTCCAAATCATGAAATAGTTGATATGCTGTAAATACATTTTAATAATTAAATAAAGAGTTTATTTATACAAACTTTGTATTCTAGCTATTAAGGTACCAAGATTCTAAATTAACCAAGATATATTTGCATAAAGATTATGCAAGGGAGATATGTCTTTGAATGAATCAAAAAGAATATTCATAGTCACTTTATTCAATGAAGACCACAGTGTCTAGATTACATCCCTTAAAGGAGTGGGATTCTCCTATAAGGAAATGGTGAATCTCAAACCATTGAAGAGGTTGACTTTAGGTATTGACACTGTTATATGAATTAGAATCAAGTGAGATTGTCACACCCCAATTGAAGGAATGTGATCGACATAGGAAACCACCATTAAGATGGCATCGTACAAGCCTACATATGCATTTACAATATGAGGAACATAATGATGTAATTTCAATGTACACACATGGATTTTAAATAGGAAAAATTTGATAGAGTTTCCCTTAAATGTGTAACATCCTCATGTACAACAACATGAACACAAGGTGGACAGACCCACCATGAAATACAAACATGCCTCCATGGCCAAAGTACAATTGACTACACATTTGTATACCCAAATTGACAACATCATGTGAGTTCTAGATCCCAACACAATAGCATAGAATGAATACTATTCACATCGTGACTAGATAAAACAAGCAAATCCTAAGCCAGTTGTCCATAACATCATTGTCTTGCTCCATTGGTCCTCTAAGAAAGTTCACCAAGCTCTAGCCACAACTTGGTGGTCAGTATAACTTTACCTTAAAAATTTAAAGAAAGAGAGAAGTGGGACCTAGTTAGTGGGACAATCCTACCAAAGAATACAAGCCACAAAACATTACACTTAGCAATTTATGAGATTTAAGATAGCTTATGGACTAAGATTTTATATTTGAATACTAATCATCCCTATAAAAGAATCATAACTAAATTATAACTACTTTAGTTTGTAACTATTACTCGTGTCCAATTTTCCTGCAGATTATCTAAAAAGAAAGCATAAAATAAAAAGGCAACAACGTAATACAACCCTTGAAAACC
>JASKGM010012556.1:0-35942 GCA_034509205.1 Ceratonia siliqua
ATTTCTAGTATTTGGCATTTGTGTTGTGATAATTCTGATTAAAAAGAAAAACAAATTTCGTGTTCCATTATAAAAGGGGAAATTTTTGAATTTTGATTCACTCTCAGTGGTTATTATATTTTATTGGGTTTCAAGTATATCATTTATGTGACCCCAATAAACAAAACCCCTCAATTAATTTATGATTTAATCAAGTATAATGGCCAAAAATTGGTTGAATTCTTCTGTGGTTTTAGAGAGGAAAAGTTTCAATTTTTGTAACATATACATCTCTCTTTGCTTGGATATTTATGGGTATTGGTTATTGATCCTATTATACTATTTTACCCTGTGTTTTACCTTATTTTCTACTATTTTTTCGAGCTATAACAGGAGCTTTCATGGCTTCTGCTACGCATGGAAGCCATGGGAAGAAGAAATCTGTGCTGGCCTGTCGCTAGCAACACCCACCCCAAGGCCTAAAATTTACCATTTTTTTATATAATGCCTTATTTTTTGTTCTGGTTTTAATGGTATCATGAAATTTAATTTTTGGGCACTCTAGATATTTTTTGTTGTTTTGATAAATTTTGTGCATAAATAAATTATATATAAATATTTTCCATGTTTTTATGAGTTTTTAAGCATGAAAAAATTTTATGCATTGTTTGTCAACATTCTGTGCTATTCACTCACTCTCCTTAGATAGCTACAATTTAAATTGTTTTGCATAAGATTTAATTTCTAAAATTAAATAGTGCTAATTGTTATTTTTAAATTGAGAGCTATTCGGAATGTAATAAAATTTGTTAGCTGATGTGCCTAATGAAAATGAATCTCATAATGGGCTAATTATTTGAGCATATTTATTATTAATTGTATACTAAAATATTTTGATTATGGCCATGTGATATCCCTGCCATGGAGAATTTCTTTGAATTTTATGAATTTTATAATCAAAGTGGTAGTTCACATTGATGCTTAAAATTTTTCCAGCATAATTTGGGATGTTTTTTGGTTATTGCATACAATTACCTGCCCAAAGGGGGTTATTGTATGTTTTTAATTCAAAAATATGATGAAGCACGTTGTTATAAGAATGATATAATCTTGAAATTCATTTGCTCGAAGGGGACACGTTTTTTAAGTATTTTGGGAATTTGTTTTTCTCATTTGACTGCAAAAATTAGGAGGACCTACTACATGTAGCACACCGTACTCAAAGGGGGTGTGCAATGATGTGCCTGGACTCCTTATTTTGACATGTATGATTGAACCTTATTGATTATATTGCCCATGATCTTATTGATAATTGCACTTATATTATTTTTGAACAGTTTCTTTTGTTGTGAACTATAACACTGCCTCTATTAAAGTTTTGGCTGGTTCAAACTTTAAGAGATGGAAGCAAGACATTGAGTTTGTACTAGGGATTACCGATATAGATTTGGCTTTACGTGACGTTGAGCCCCCTCGGCCTAATACTGAAAGTACAGTTGAACAAAGAGATTTACATGCCAAATGGGAGAGATCAAATAGGCTTAGTCTCATTGCTATCAAAAGGTTCATTTAAGAACATTTGTTGAGTGGATTGCTAAAGTCCAATAAAGCTAAGAAATTTTTTAAGTTTATAGGTGATAGATACCTTGTGTCTGATTATGTTGAGTCAAGACTTCTCATGAAAGAACTTACGTCTATGACCTATGACGGTATTGGTGGCATCAAGGAATATATTCTCAAAATGGTTAATTACCAGACTAAACTAAAAAACTTGAAAATTGACTTACCTTATACTTTTCTTGTGCCTCACATATTGAACTCTCTGCTCGTGACCTTTTCTCAAATCAAAACAGCTTATAACACTTTGAATGAACCCTGGAATGTGAATGTGCTTATTTCAAAGTGTGTTGCTGAGGAAGAGAAACTTAAGAAGGAAAAGAGTGAGTGTTTTCCTTGTGCAATCCAAACCAGCTTCTATGATTAAATTTGGCAAAAGCCCTTATAAAGGAAAGAAAAAGGCTATGTATCATTATGCACCTCATAATCCTCAGGATGCCAAAAAGCAAGGAAGTAATTATAGGCAGCATCATATTGTAGGAGGTCCAAAAGATGATGTTAAGAAATAGACAGTGTGTTACTTTTGCAAGAAGAAATGGCATAAGCAATCTAAGTATCGCAAGTTTTTAACTTGGTTAGAAAAGAAAAAGAAACAAGGAGGTAATTCCTTAGCCTTAGTCACTTATGAATCTAATTTAGTTAATGTCCCTATAGATTCTTGGTGGCTTTATAGTGAGGCTACAAATCATGCTGCGGTGACTTTGCAAGGGTTCATCGGCAAAAGGAGACCAAGTGAGAGGGAGTCAAAACTTAGAGTTGGGAATGATGCTAAAGTTCAAGTAGAATTTGTAGGAGTTGTTAGACTTCTTTTGAACTTGTTTTGGAGAATGTTTTTTATGTAACTACTTTTAGGAGGAATTTGATTTTGCAAACTCGTTTGACGAAACTTGGATACTCATTCATTTATGGTGATAATAAAGTTTATTTGATGTTTAATTCCAAATTGATTGGTTCTTCCATTGTAGTAGATTATTTATTGAGGATGTGCTTAATACCTGATAATCCATATGTCTTTGCTGTTAAAAATTCTAGATTAAAGAAAGCTTATTTATGTTATGGCACAGAAGACTGGGACATATCTCTAATTAAAGGATTGATAGACTATTAAGTGATGATATTTTACCTTCTCTTGATTTTGGGGACATGGCTACTTGTATAGATTGCATAAGGGGCAAATTGACTAAAACCAAGAGAAAAGGTGCTAGCCGTAGCTCAAATCTCCTACAGATAATACACACAGACATTAGTGGGTCGTATTCCCTACAATATGTGGTAACAAATATTTTATCATGTTTATTGATGACTTCTCTCGCTATATGGCTATCTCTATGTGATAGAAGAAAAATCTGAATCTCTTGAAAAAAATTAAAATTTTCAGATCTGAAGTTCAGAAACAGCTGGGAAAAGTCATTAAGGTTGTGAGATCTGATAGTAGGGTTGAATATTATGGCAAGCATGATGTTACTAGGCAACGCATGGGTTAGTTTGCTATATATTTGCAGGATTATGGAATGGTTCCACAATATACCTTGCCTAGTACTCCTGAGCAAATGGTGTGGCTGAAAGCATAATCGCACCTTAAAGGATATGATGAGAAGCTTGATGAGTAGATCTAACTTGTTAGAATATCTTTGGGTTGAGGCTACTAAAACTACCTTGTATATCCTTAATAGAGTTCCTAGCAAATCAGTTCCTAAAACACTTTATGAGCTTTGGGTGGGCAAAAAAAGCCAAGTCTAAACCATTTTAGAGTTTGGGGTGTCCTGTAGAAGTGAGAATTTATAATCCTTTTGACATAAAAGACTAACCCTAGAACAGTTTGTGTTTTTTCATTGGGTATTCGGATCATGCAAAAAGGTATAGGTTCTATTATCCTAAGAGAGGTACCAGAATTGTAGAATCTATAACTGCCAAGTTTTTAAAACTTGATGTGGTTGATACATAGTATACAAAGGTATATAGTAATAACATTTTAAATGAGACTATCTCTATTCCCATTCCTATGCCATCTATTTGTTTACCTATATCTTGTGAGATCCTTGTGCCCATGTCTACTGATATAGGGGAATGTAGTCAATTTGATCATAGAGAGTAGCAAGCGGAGGCAGAGATTCCACCACTTGTAGCAGCTAATAAAGAAGAACATAATTAAAATGAATCTAATGAACACTTATTCAGACTGAAATTGCACCACCAATAAATCCTGTCATTCTAGCTCCTGTTAGAAGATATGAAAAGCACAGAAAGTATGTGATTTTTGATTATTTCTATGTGTATCTAGGAGAGAATGATTATGTACTTGGCAATTTCGATGACCCTGTTACATATAGTGAAGCTATGAGTTGTCCCCAACATTATTTATGGATAGATGTTATGAAAGATGAAATGCAGTCCATGTATCAAAATGAGGTGTGGGAGCTTGTTGACCTTCCTGAAAATTGTAAACCAATTAGTTGCAGATGGCTTCATAAGACTAAGAAATTTTGAAGGAAAATTAAGCACTTCAAGGCTAGGCTTGTAGCCAAGGGTTTCAATAAGAGGCAAGGTGTTGATTATGTTAAGAATAGGTTGCCTTGAAAAGCAAGTTGCATTCCCCAATTTAACGTAAATACATTTTAATATTAATAAATAAATATTTCATTTATATAAGCTTTATTTTCTAGCTATTAGTGTTCCTACCTAGATTCTAATAAACCAAGATATATTTGTGTAAGAGTTATGCAAAAGGAGATATATAGCTTTGGATAAATCTACAATACTATTCACAGTCATTGAGTAGAACTGGTCACTCTGTTTAATAAAGATTGTAGTGTTCAGATTACCTCCAAAGAAAGAATGGTATTCCTTTTTAAGGGAATGATGAATCTCATATTATTGAAGTAGTATACTTCAGGTAACGACACTATTAAATGAACTGGAATCAAGTGAGACATCAAGTTCAAGTTAATACTGTTGTTTTGAACTTGGACTCACACACATTGCATTCGCTAGTGGCAGAATTAAAATCTTGATGGATTATGGACTCATGTTCATGACCATTGTAATATTTGATGTCTTATGGGCACGACCATTGTGTGACATTGGTCAAGACTCTATATGTTGGGATCATTGTGGGAGTGAACATCTGGGAACATAAGTCCAGGAAATGGAATTTATAGCATTACATCATTTTTGGTGATTTCAAGAAGACAAGTCATATCTAGACCTAGTGAAATAATGAATTAGTTACTCATCATTTCAAGATAGTATTAGAAAAGTTCTAAAAGATTATCTGGTTACTTATCGAATGAAATATGAGATCAAGGGACAAAATTAACATAAGGCGTAAAATGGTAAATTCACCTTGTGTTAATGGATGGCTATGAGGATTCACAAATATTAGGTTTACAAATTGAACAAATCAATGTTCAACATTGACTTCTTGTAATTTTAGAAATTATCAAGAGTACAATCATGAGTCTTTGGTGAAATGTCTTCATAATTAATAGAATTAGATTATTTTAATGATATTAAAATAATTCTAAATTTATCGGAGCTTGAAATACCTATGTCCAAAAAGATTCCCCACCTACCTTTAGAGAATTCAATCCACATTGAGTTGGAATAAATTTAAGATAAAGTTAATTTATAACATTTAAGCTGATGTCTTAATTTAGACAAAGAGTTATTTTAAGACAAATGTTGTTGTCCTAAGTATGCTTGAATATGTGACAAATAATTTTCCCACTAAAGAGACAAAAGTAATTATCAAATTAGTTGTCTAATTTAAACAATGGTTGTTTTAATTATATAATAGAATTTTAAAACAAATGTTTGTTTTAATTAAGACAAGTGTTGTATAAATTTGGACAACCTTTATCTTATTAATTAATTTTGATTTAACCACTTTAAATTAATATTTGAATTGTTCAAATATTTAATTTATTAATTAAAATTAAATTAAATCCCCATGTAATTAAGAATTTCAGCTATATCATTTTTTAGGATAAAATTAATTTAATTAATTATTTATCCTAATATTGTTGCAAAGTTGAATTGTTCAAACTTGTAAGATAACCTCGTTCCCATGAGATGGAGAGGTGCATGCCCAAATGGAGGGGAATTAATTCCCTCTTAATTATCATAGTGGACAAAATTAACATAAGGTGTAAAATGGTAATTTCACCTTGTGTCAATGGATGACTACTACTAGTGTACACTAACACTAGGTTTGCAAATTGGATAAATCAATGTTCAACATTGACTTATTGTAATTTTAGGAATTATCAAAAGTGCAAGCATGAGTCTTTGGTAAAATGATTTCATGATTAATAAAATTAAATTATCTTAATCAGATTAAAATAATACCAAATTTGTTAGAGCTTAAAATTTTTATGTCTAAACAAATTTTTCACCTACCTTTAAGATAAAGTTAATTTATAACATTTCAGCTAATGTCTTAATTAAGACAAGAGTTATCTTAATTTAGATAAAGAGTTATTTTAAGATAAATGTTGTCCTAAGCATACTTGAATATGTGAGAAACATTTTTGCCACTAAAAAGACAAAAATAATTATCAAATTAGTTGTCTAATTTAAATAAGTGTTGTTTTAATTAGACAATAAAATTTTAGAACAAATATTTGTTTTAATTAAGACAAGTGTTGTCTTAATTAGCACAACCTTTATCTTAGTAATTAATTTTGATTTAATCACTTTAAATTAATATTTGAATTGTTTAAATATTTAATTATTTAATTTAAAGAAGTTAATTGAAATAAAATTAAATCCCCATGTATTTAGGAATTTCAGCTATATCATTTTTTTAGGATAAAAATAAAATTAATTATTTATCCTAATATTGTTACAATGTTTGAATTATTCAAACTTGTAAGATAACCTCATCCCCATGAGATGGAGAGGTGCATGCACAAATGGAGGGGAATTGATTCCCTCCTAATTATCCTAATGAATATATGTGAATACCTAATTTTGTCCAGGGGTTTGTTAAATTAATAAAATAAAAAATCAAAATAAAATAAATAATAAATAATAAATAACAAATAATAAAAATAAAATAATAAGAGAATAGGAAAATAAAAAGAATATTATAAAAATAGTAAAAAGTAAGAAGAAAAAAAAGAGCCCAAAATCATTTTTTTTCTAGCAGCCAAAAATCGTCCAGCCCAATGCATAAAGAAACAAAAAGAAAGGGTAACAGCCCAATAGCCCGGTCCAAAAGGTAGCCCAAACCGGTCCATTCCCCATGCCTGACCCAACCCGACACCTACAACCCGCAACCCATGACCCAAAATCCTCATAATCCCTAACCCCCAAATCAGTTCATTTCCCCCATCTCTTTCTTCCTTCCATTTCCGCGACGGTGACGATAAAGGAGACGCCATCGGATCATGTGTGATTCTCGCCACAAATCCTCAAGCAATCTTCTCCACTAGGGAATCCTAGCCGCGACATTCCATCCCCGGTCCCTTCAGATTCGCACAGCTCATTTCGTGGTTTCCTCTTCAGATTCCCGGCGATAATTGCAATTTCCAAATTTGATTACTCCATCATGCCGTGGAAGAGGGGCTTGATTCAGGGAGTTAATTTTGATTTTCAACTATAAAAGGCATCTAGCTGAGAGCCAAGGGGGGATTTTTTTGGATCCAATGATTCGTGAGCCTTCGAAACCGAGAGTTTCGACGGCAACCGAGGGCCAATATTGAGCTACGAAGAGTTGAAAAGAGAGAACGAAGAGGAAATTGAGAGAAGGATTCTGTAATTGTAGGGTTTGGGTTTGTTCTTGGTTAATGCGTACTATTTCAATCCACTAAAGGTTCGAATCCTAGCTTCACTTTATCCTTTTGTAATTTATGGGATTGAATTGATTTCTGATTCTTAAGTTTCCTGCCACTTCTTAGCTGTTCTGGTATGGGGTTTTTGGATTCAAAATGGATGAATTCACTTTGATATTTAGAATGTGATATACCTTTTATTTCTTTTCTGTTTGGTTATATGATATATTTCCTGCTTGGTTAGATGATTGTGGAGATCGTGAACATAATATTTTCGTGACCACTAGCTCACTGATACATTGATGGGAAATTGATTCATGAAGCACATAGGAATTAGAATTTCTGGGTATGCTGAGGCATGTAAAAATCTGGAATTGGGGAATTTAGTTCCAGGTTACCTGATAATTTGAGATAAACATATTAGACTCCACTGTTTTGAGACCTGATTTGATGATTGGGTAATAATATGATTTGTTAATCCTGGGTTGCATCTCTAAGTCCTTACTGGTTAATTAGTTTGACACTCTGAATTATCTTTATCTCAGTTTCAAATACGATTATAAGATTATACTAAAATGCTTCCTTAATTAGTGAGTTATATTGGGTAGAGTTTTCATTTTATCTTACTGATAATTTGTCCTAATACCTTTCGATCTGGGATTATCAATGCCCCTGACTCAACCTGATTTGGTTTAAATAAAGGATAATTTGATCATGTATTTCAGTAATGCAAATAAGACATCATAACTAGAAATATAATTCTTAATTACTCCATGCCTGGTGATATTTCATTTTCCCTATGTGTTTCTCTCATGGCACCGTGGTACCATGCTGTTATGATTTGGGTTTCAATATATTGTAACTATAAGTGGCATGTTAAATTTCGTGGATCCCCAAGACTTTGTTTGAATAACTTTCTGTTTGGTGATTATTATTCTGCTCTCAGGTTGCTAAAATGATTTTAACATGTATGCTAACCTAGCGATTTTGAGTAATCGTTACTGCCTTTGGGGTAGTCCTAATCCTGGTTTACAGTTTTGGATTTCCAAAAATAACTTCACAGTCCAAAAGGGGTGCCTGACCTTTCTTCATTATTGCAAATTCGTTTTTTGTTGTTGTCTGTGTTCCTTCTGATTCCTAGCATTAGGCACTTCATCCTTGGATCCAAATTATATTAATTTTGTAGATTAACTTCAGGATTCATGGCTTGATACTCCTTGAGGTACTTTTGGTTGAAAGCTTTTTTATTTTATTTTCCCCTCTTTCATCTTATTTTTGCTTTTGGTATGGTCATATGATCTTTTATTTCTTGACATTAGGATGGTCTATTTGTAATGTTATGTATTTGCTCCCCTCCCTTGTTTATAAGCAGTGGCGTTATTTCATAAATAAGGTAAAAACAAAGGAGATGTCTTCTAGTGCTAGACCCTAGGATCCGTTTGATATATTTTATGCAAGTAGTTTTTTGTAAATGAACATGTTTATGAATAAAGATTGCACCAAATAAGGTGAACATTGAGTAAATGAATTTCGTATTGTAATTGGCTTTAGAAAATGACGTAAAAGTTTACAGTAAAGTTCCAAAGACCCATTGATAATCTTTTTAAAGAAAATTTTATAAGTTTCAAGATGGGGTTCAAGGCCCAATAATTTCAAAAACCAAATTGATAAGAGACTTAATTTTACCGGACTCCTAAGGCCTAATAGTAATGTTTTAAAGAGGCTCCAATGGCCCAATTAATGTGGACTTTCCTAAGTGGGTTCCAAAGGCCTAATTTAAGATAGATTTCTCAAAGGCCCAATTAGGTATCGTAAACAAAAAGAGAGAAAAAGTCCAATAATCTTCATTCATTTTTAGGATTCCTTTTTAACTGAAAAGGGGTTTAATTATTTTGGAGCCTTAATGCTTTCAAAATTCAAGTGTGGACCATATGACTCGTAAAAATTTATATTTGCCCACTGCTTTTGAAAATTCAAACTTTGACCCCATACTTTTAAGAATTATACTTTAGCCCCCATATCTTTAAGAACTATAATTTGACCCTCTACTTTCAATAATTACATTTTAACCCCCCAAATTTCTTAAAAATCACATTTTGGCCCCTGTCACTTTCAAATCTCTTTATCGCCCCTTTACTTTTGTAAACTCCATAAGACTCAACATTTAATGAACTTTCAATAGAAGTTTATCTTCTTCGAAGTTCAGTTTCTCATAGACTTTCAGTGGAATTTTATTTTCCCAAAGTCTCAATTATCCTCGGGTATTCAGTGGAGATATATTCTTCCCAATGTTCCATTCCTATTTCATTTTTCAGGCTTTAAGTGGAATTTCATATTTCCCGAATGTCCTAACATTCTCGAATCTGACATCATACATCTCAACTTATCCAAATATTTCGAATTACGTTGACCTTGATCCCTTTCGGGGTACATAGGCACTTACATGGTAAGGCAGGTCTAGTTATTTATTTCTCCATCTTTCTCCATTACTTTTTATTTTTTTTATAAAAAGGAGTAATTTAAATAAGTTAAAATTTTAAAGCACGAACAATTTAGGGTAACCATCCTTAGGGATAGACGTTGTGGGGTGTCTAACACCTTCCTCACATGTAATTGGACTCCCGAATCCTTCATCTGGTTCCGAGGGCTAATTTTCATTCTTTTTTAAGGATCCTAATTATCCTTCTAATTAATTGGTGGCGACTCCCATTTTCTCTGCGTTTTCCCTTACGCGCCCAAAGTCATAAAGCGATGGCTTTTCACCGACTGTCACGTTGTGACAATACAGGATTAGAAATTAAAAGAGTTTTAATTTCTTAGGCAACTTACATTTACTAGAAGACTAACTAAATCAAAAGGATTTAATTAAATAACAGTCTTTATTTAAATTTTATATTCAAGCATGACCAATTAGAAAGACCCACTTGTTTTATTTAAGAGTTAAATAAAATATAACTTTATCAATTAAATAATACAATTATTAATTGATAAATTAATTAGATAGTTTGATTATCTATTTTCCTTAGTAAGCGTGTAGAATACCTAAGTTTTAGGGAATGATATTTTTGAATCCATAGGAATGACCTAGGGTTAGGTTAGTATAAATATAACATAACCCTCTCCCCTTGTGGCCGAAAAAATTAGAGAGAAAACAACTTGTTAGTGCTTCAAGTTTTTGAAAGAAAAATACTAAGAGCAAAAGTTAGTTTTGTTTGAGTGCCTTCATAGATTTCTACACGCCATACTTGAAAGAAAAGGAAAGACTTTCTAATTTACTTTGAAAGCTATCAATTATTATTATTTTTTCATATTTTGTTTTATTCCAATCAATAAGCCTATTTACTGTAGGTTTTGTGGATTGGTACTTTCCAAATAATAGACGTTCAATGTGCTTGCTTAGGAAGTATATTACAAGATTAAAGTGATTATAAGAGGTATGTAAAAGTCTTATCTATTTTATTTCGCTTTCTAGCAGTGAGTTATTTGCCTATGTGTTTTGTTTTCACCTGTATGCAAGCTTGAATATTTAAAAATTATTTAAAACGCATGCTTATACCATAATCACTTAGGATAAAAAACTAGATCCAACATATTATACTTAGACTTTTTCTCTTGTGTGCTCTAAAGAGTCATTCAGAATCATCATGACTTTAGTAGGACATTTTGATATAGAGCTACACCAGATGGATGTTAAGACAACCTTTTTGAATGGTAATTTATATGAAGAAGTTTATATGAAATAACCAGAAGGCTTTGAAGTCAATGAGAGTGAGAATTTAATTTGCAAGATGAGAAAATCCATTTATGGTTTGAAACAAACTTCTAGACAATGGTACTTGAAGTTTGAGAAGGTGCTGACTTCTTTGGGATTTATTTAGAATAAGGTTGATCAGTGTATATACCTTAAGGTCAATGGGAGCAAATTCATTATTCTTGTGCTTTATGTTGATGATATTTTACTTGCTAGTAATGATTTGGGGTTGCATGACACAATGCAACTCTTGTCCAAGACTTTTGATATGAAGGACCTCGGTGAGCCATCATTTGTCTTAGGAATTGAGATTATCATAGATAGATCTCCTTGTATGTTGGGATTGTCACAAAAGTCATATATCAAGAAGGTTTTAGAGAGATACAGTATGCATAATTGCAAGCTTGGAGATGTTTTTGATATCAAAAGAGATAAATTTAGCTTGAAACAGTGCCCTAATAACCTTGAGAAACAAGCCATGTCAAATATTCCATATGCTAATGCAGTGGGAAGTTTGCAATTAGCTAAAACTTGTACTAAACCTAATTTGTCCTTTATTTTTTGGAGTTCTTGGTAGGTACCAGTCTAATACAGGGACTGATCATTGGGTTACTATTAAGAAATTCATGCGGTATTTACAGAGGATTAAAGACTTTATGCTTGTTTACACACACATTGATAACCTAGAGGTGATTGGACACACTGACTCTGATATGGTAGGATGCAATGATGATATGAAATCAACTTCAAGGTATGTTTTTATGCTTGTTGGAGGAGTCGTATCATGGAAAACTGTTAAACAGGATCTTACTACCACCTCAACCATGCATGCTGAGTTCATTCCTTGTTTTGAGGCTTCTACTCAGGCAATGTGGCTAAGAAATTTTCTTACTGAACTTTTTATCATTGATTCCATTTCCAAACCCTTAGTGATTTATTGTGATAATAATTCTACAATGTCTTTTTCTAAAAAAAATAAAACTACTAAGAGCTTTAAACTTTTGGAACTTAAGTTCTTGCACGTTAGAGAACTTGTGAAGAAATGGATATTTGTGGTGGAGCATATTAGCATAGATTTAATATTGGTTGACCCCTTAACCAAGGGCCTTAGATTTATTGTCTTTAAGAGGCATGTTGAGAATATGGGTCTTTTGGGTCCTTTAGTACATTTGGTTAGTGGGAGTATTTTCTTTCTTGCTAATGAAAATTATAAATTCTATTATGATGTCTAATAATGTAGAGACTTAGTGTTGGTCTTACGCATGACATTATTTTGTGATCTCTTGATTAACACTATTCTTGGATCCTAAGATATATTGATTATATTATGATGTCTATTGATGTAGAGACTCGGTATTGGTCTTATGCATGACATTATTTTGTGATCTCTTGATTAACACCATTCTTAAATCTTGAGACATATTGATTCTTTGTAATCAATGGATTTCTCTTGCTTGTAAAAAGCATGTTGTTGAAGAGAAATTAGGGACTGACATTAAAATAGCATATTATTGATCGCATATTGATGTTGTTTTCTTGCTACACTACCACATATGAGACGCATGTAGTATGGTTGATGATATTTGTGACCATGGAAGGTCCTATGTCAACAAATGATGCAACTACTGCCTTGATTCAATATCATTCAACTTTATTGGTTAGAGTTATGATCTTAGGTGTTTTTTTTGGATCATATGAGTTTTCAAAATGTGGCCACGTGACAAATTTTTCTTTGGTTCAACCCCGAGATTCATTTTCAAAATAAAATGCTTTCAAAAGAATTTATGTTGCCCAAGTGGGAGATTGTTAGAATTATGGGCTTCCATTATATATTGTTTATTTAATTTTATAAAACGGGTTTATAACATGATTCAATATATATTAATTTATATAAAGACAAGAATGATAGACCTAAAATAATTATGTGATCAAGTTGATTATAGGCTATGCATACCTACTTTGGGCTATGTTATAATGTAGGCTAGAACCTATCAGAAACCCATAATGAGAGGGCCTATTAGGTTATTTGTGTCATGGCTAGGTTTTCTCTCCACTCCTAAGATAAATATATGTGTTATAACATATTTTGGTTGTGCCATTAAAAGCCGTCGATTGCTATTGGAGATTAGAGGGGAAGATCTTAGACCGTGAGACTATGGCATTTTGAATATGATCACAATGAACAATTCAAGTATGTCTATTATCTATTTTTATGGTGTTCTAATTATCATACATTGTTCAATATTTCTAACATGATTGTTGAAGAGCTAGCCAACATAGTTGAGGTTGTTGGCATTAATATGATGCGGGACAGAAGGATTGAGATTACTATTGATGACTTATTACAAGCTGCACAAATACAAGAAAGAGGAATGCTAGATAGAAAGGAGAGAAGCACGTGGCCTAGGAAACAAATAGCTATAAACAAAGCTGCAATAGTTGTTGTGGCTGTGAACTTTCCTGATCTAAAAAATATTGTGTTTTTCACAATTGCTCCTAGACTGGTAAAGAATTGGTTATGTTCGGATGAAGATGGATCAAATTAAATTTAAGGAAGGAATGTTATTGACGAAGAGAGTTTGGTGCATTAGTAGCATCTGCCAACTGAAGAAGCCACATCGAAAACAACCAAATCTTTGCTGGAGAAATTCGTCAACATGGACCTTGAGGACTAGGTCTCACTTGGAGAGGGGAAGATTGATAAGCCACGACGTTGAGAAACAAGAATGAATAACATGCTACATGTAGTGGGGTAGTGCATGAGAGTGCCACATGGCAAGTGTAGTGATTCAGTAGGTAGTTTGTAAATTAATGGCTTAATGGTTATCATGGAACATGTTGTAAGATCATAGGCAATTGTGTTTCTTCTTTCTTGTATAAATTTGCATAAAGGTATATTCATTGAACCATAAGAAATTCTCTTTGGGTGAGAATGAACGACAAAAATTTTTATATATTCATTGATTAAAACATGTACATACCTTTATGCTAATTTATAAAAGAAATAAGAAACACAACTGCCTATGATCATACAACAAATTCCATGATAACTGCTAAGCCACTAATTCACAAACTACCTACTGAACCATTACGCTTGCCTTGTGGCACTCTCATGCACTACCCCATTTCATGCAGTACGTCTATGTATTCTTGTTTCTCCATGTTGTGGTTTATCAGAACTTGCTATCAACAATACCACAAACTTAAAAGAGGTGTAAAGCATACAAAAAACACAAGTGTGAACATAGCATTGTTCTACAAGAACAAAGTGATAAATCGCTTAAAATCAATGGAAATAGAGAACAAAATAAATGAAGATGGAAATATAGCAAGGTGCAGAGTTTTCAATGCATAGTTTTCAATGCATAGATAGATGACTTAACCAGAACTTAACTGCTAAAAGGCTCATTCTCTCTATATATTCCCATAAGATTTCTTCTCTTCAAGTTCTTTTGCTGCTCTTATGTTCTATATGAATTGTCAATGGAACAAGTCATCTATAATACTATGTTATCTTCCTTCCAGTTATGGGAACTGCCTATCATAACTGAAATAATCTTTTGTTTCTTCATACTAGATCTTGGACAACCTAGGACTACCCAAAATGGAAGAATTGGACATTGATCTGTACTGGGTAGCTTTGTCTTCATGAGGCAATGAATTCAATGCTTTAGTTTTCCTTCTGTAGAAATATTTATCATATACTATATCATAATATTCTATAGTTCTAACTTCTTGAGCTAGAGAACACCAGTAGCAAAATAACCATTGTACACAATCTGCAACTGCTGGCTTCTCACAAAAAATTTCACATGTCATTTGTGAACTTTTTTATGTCCCAGATGGTCGTCAGAGTTACATGTGGGGGTTATTAGGAGGGTGGGTAGAAGTGTTATTTTATCCCACAAAAATTTTCCCATGAGGTAGGAATCCTAGAATACCACCCCCTATGAAAAAAATTTTATGGAAAAGTTGGCTAAAAAGTATTCCCAGGAATTTTAGTTTCTTGGAATTTTTTTTTTCAAATCTTGTACCAAACATGAGAAAATATTTTCAAGTTGTGATTCCCAAGAAACTTAGAAGAATCCCTGAACCAAACACCACTTAAGTGTTAGTTGACTTCAACTTTGAAGATTCAAACCTTACTTCTCCCTGACGTTGAAATATTATCTATCAAAAAAATAATATGAGTACTGTCTTGTTAAGCTTCACCATGTAAAAGCCATTTCATGGTTAATGCACATGAATGTTCAAAATAAGACATGGCCCATGGTGTAACCTTTTAAGACCTTTTACACAATGGCCATAAAGCCAAGCTCAATGGTCTTTTATTTCTCCAATGTTTAGCATCTTGCACGTTGAAGCTATGAACATCAATCTTTCATTAATTTTTTTTTTCAATTTTTATAACAATATTTCAACATATGAGTATTTCAAGTTCACAATATTAAATTTTACTTGACTTTGAAATCACATTAGTATGAGTTTCTTGAAGAATAATGTATCATAAGGGGAGTGAATTAGATACATACTATGATCCTTATTTGGAAAAAACATTTTTAATAAATTAAAACAAAATTTAATACAATCAAGCAATGATAATATGATTAATAAGGAGTAAGATAACTATTCTTTGAATGGTATCCATTATTATCTTCTTAAAGAAGTTTCTCTATATTCATTTGATATGAAACCTTAAAATTTTACAAAAGAGTTATTTTTTCAAAGAATTATTATATTTATTACTATTAAATCTCAAAATTTTTAAAAGAATGAGACATTGATTGTTGAAAAACGACTACTTGTTATTGTCCCGTCTTTAAAGAAGCCTCAATTCTTCCTATAAGTGATCAAATATGAATTTAAGGAAAGAACTTTATACTAATTTTAACATATAATAAAAAATTTATAAAGTCAGAATGTGTATGTGCACATCTTGAGTTCTTGACTTTAACATCGCTCCACCATTGCCAGCGGATGTTAATGCAATGACAATGTAAGAGGAGGAAAAAAGCTTGAAAATAAGATTTTCCTAGTTCAGTTAATAACCTAGCTTACCAGTTCCCTCTATATATAAGAAATTGTCAATATAAATTACAGAAATGGCATTGATCCCCTTTCTTAAGCCAATGAACTAGGATTGATGCCAAATTTAAATTAAGGGTTCCTTTGTTTTGATGAAAAACATTTTTTGTTTGAAATTTTTTTAAATAATTTTTTTGTTTGGACAATATAATAGAAAGTATTTTTTTATTATTTGGTGTAATATATAAAAAATATATTTTTGTTTAAATTAAATGTTGTGATTGTTCTGAAACCAAGAATCAAGTCTAGGTTTAAATTCAAAATCCAATCCAAATAATGAATCACAACAAAATCTGAATGGGAACATGAATTGTTAGAGGGTTGGTGTAATGCTTGAACTGGGAAATCAATGCTCGAAACTAAACTACGTTATAACATACTAAGTGTTGGTGCCCACCGAGAGTACACCTTACAATAATTCATCAAACCAAAGGTACCAACACACATAGACCCTAAGAAGTTGCAGCCAGAAGGGTAGCTACTGTGATGAAAAAATGAAGGGTACTTTGGCTGATACTGTTCAACTAGACATCATGGATTTTGCCTATAAAAGAGACCAACTGCTCATTTTGAAGGAAATGGGGCAAAGAAGGCTATGGGGAGTTCAATGAATTATTGTCATCAAAACTCAAGTAATTTAACTCTTAGCAAATTCTTGTTGATTTCTCCAAGAGTCTAAACTTCTATCCTATTTTTAGCTTAGGGTCATACATGCATGAGTTCTTAGGAATTCTCCACTACTGATTTGATGAGTAGGAAGCTATTAGTTAGGTCTACTCATCTTAGTAGGCTGCACGATGATTAAGGGAACAACATCATGGTGGATTTCCTTATCCAAGTCTGTTTCTTGATTTTTCCAATTTTGAGCAAGGAAAACTATATCCCAAAAGCTTACCTTAAAACGGTTCTTGAGAATAGCTTCATGGTTCTACTAAGAGTGGTTCAAAAACTCAAGAAGTACTAAAAATGGTGCGAGCTAGTACACAATTATCCAAGTGATACTAAACATTCAAAAATGTTATCAGGCGAGTAAATCCCACTCTAAATCTTGTTGTGACTATGAGAGAATAGAATATGACCTATTTAGAGGAAGAATACATGTTTAGGTGCATATTTTAGAAACTTAAATGTTATGAGCAAGGCAACGGAGGAGTAATCAATTATTTAAATTATATTGGGAAACTAAAATTTCAAAGACAATATCTTAAAGTGAAATCAAATAATTGTGGTAATCTAAGAGGTTACTAAGGGAGCATAGAAACATAAAAGTTGATATTAAGGAAAAAGCATATATAAGTAAGATTGGGTGATATAAGCATAAAGTGATGTTAATTTGTAGCATTATGAGTAAAAGGTGAATTACATTAACTATGATGTCAAGGTTAGTTTAGAGAAATGTTGATACATGGTGAAAGGGTATTAAAAATGGTTATTGTTTTGAACATGGAGGAACTAGCCAGGATGGTGAAAAGCATGCATCATATTGATATTGTTTTTGTAGTCACCTAATACTATGGCCTAGTTAGTAGGCCCATTCTCCAGGGCCCAGAATCACCTTTCTTCTCTTATAAATAACCCCACTAATCCAAGTTTAAGCATTATTTTCTCTCTTCAGATTACTTTCTTTACACTTAATAAGTTATCATTGACTTAGGCTTTGGAGCTCGAGTAGTACTGACCCAACCTTAAGGTCATGTGCTCTTCACTTGTAGGAACCGACTTAGTCCTTGCAACACAAGCATTGACATTTGGCGTCGTTTGTGGGAAACGACTAGCTGTTGACTCCTAGAAAATTTCTTTGTTCGATTTTGTGTTGACCTACCATAAACTCCCTTAACCTATTGGAAGACTTGCCTTCCACATGAAACATCCCCCCTCTTGCCGATATCTGACCCTAGCCAGGCACGGCATAGAAACAACCACTATCAGCTAGTCCCGCACATGGCAGCCCTATCTCCTCCCCAAGCAACCAAATGTAGGGTGCTCAGGGTAAAACCGATCACTAGATGGACACACTCCAGTTCCTCCTCCAAAAGATTCAGACCCTGAAAAGAGAGAGAGAAGCTGATAGAGCCGAAAGATAGGCTGAGAGAGCCGAACTAGCCAACTTAAAAACACTTACAACAATAAAAGAAAGACTTAGCCCAATCTCAACACAATAGCCCTTCTAAAATTCCAACTCTAACCTCACCATTAGAATGTCCAAAGACAAATTCAGCTAAATACAGGGCTCATCACTCCCTCAGCCACACTCATAAGCCGAAACCACACGTCCATCCTAGCAAGCCTACAATAAACCAAGATGGCAGGAAAATACCCGTTCACACTAACCCTAAAGAACACCTGGAAAACTATAATTCAATAATATGCCTTATTGGCACCTAAGAAGAAATCCTTTGCAGAGCATTCCCCACCACCCTTAGGAAGGCCGCAGTCTAGTGGTACTTTGGTCTCCCACCAAACTACATAGCCACATTCAAAGAATTAACACAACTATTCACAGCATGTTTCTCTGTAAGCATTGCCCATCAAAAGTCCTCAGCCATCTTAGCTACCCTCAAGTAGAAAGAAGGCAAACGCCTTAAAGATTACTTTAATCAGTATGCCCACCTCTCCCTCCAAGTTAAAGATCTCAGTGACCAGGTGGCTATGCAAACAATACAAGCAGGTTTGCACTCGGGTAAGCTCCAAGAAAGCCTCACCTTGAAACCATCAGCAAACCTAACTGACCTTCTTGCCCAGTTTACAAAACACATTAACCTAGAAGAGATCCTATACAATTCAAATAACAGGTAATACGTCCAAAGAGATAGGAGACAAGACAGGGACAAGAGAGAACCTAGAACAGAACACCATCCAATCCGGCCACTCTTTAACAAATTCACTCCCCTAAATCAACCCAAGTCTCAAGTCTTGGAAGAAATTTGTAGCACCGGCCTCACACCTGCACCAAAACCAAATGTAGGCACAGAAAGGGAGAAGTTTTGTGCCTTTTATTACAGAAAAGGTCATGGCACCAACAGTTGTTGTCACCTACAAAACCTCATTGAGGACCTTATCCAACAAGCACATGTACAAAGATTCAGAGCCAATCTCCTTGCTCAGCAACAAAATTAACCAAGTCCCTCCCACTAGACAGAGGTTCCCCCGTCATAAGCACTTGAGCCTGACACTGAGTCGCCCTTGAAGTCGTTTTCTGAACAGAAGCCACCCAAACCAATAGGACCCTTAAAGAAACAAAGCAGGAGTAATTAATACCATCTTGGGAGGATTTGCAGGGGGAGGATCATCACGAGCCTCGTGCAAAAGGTACCAACTAATAGCTAAGAAATAACGGCCCTAAAGTTTTCAGTACCACCATTAAAAGGAATAAAGGAGACCTTGAGATCTCTTTCTCAGAAGTTGACTATGGCCATATCGATCGGAACCACAACAATCTAATGGTCATTACCTGTTTTATGGCAAATTTCGAAGTCATGAAGGTACTAATAGATCAAGGAAGTTTGGCAAACATTCTTTTCTACGACACCTTTGCAAAACTTGGCCTTGAAAAATCATAACTAACTGACTACTGGGTTCCTTTGTCGAATTTTCGGGAAACCAAGTAGAGGTAAGAGGCACCATCAATTTAAGAACCACCCTGGGTGACTATCCCAACCTAGCAAGTGCAGATGTTTATTTCTTGGTGGTGAACTGCCCTTCTTCTTATAACATCATCATGCGATGACCATCACTGAGTGAGATAAGAGCAATTGTCTCCACTAGACACCTTCTCTTAAAATTGTATGTCACCTTGGGAGCGATGGGATAATCAGAGGAGACCAATTAGAAGTTAGAATCTATTACAACACAAGTTTGGTAACTTCTGACTAAGTTGTAAACAAATTGCCTCCTAATAATCCCTCGGCTAGTGTAAGCCGTGTAACTTCATAAGAGTTAGATGCTAGAGTAAGTGCACCAGACAACTAACCTAAAACTCAGGGTGACCTTCTCCAGGTCTAGGTAGGGCCTGACCTTTCACAAACTATTAGCATAGGAGCAGCTTTACCTCTAAAAGAATATCAGAAATTGGTCGTGCTCCTAGTTGAAAATGCTGACCTCTTTGACTAGATCGCGACAGATATGCTAGGTATAAATCCTAACTTTATGTTATAAACTAGCAATAAATGCATGAGAAAAACCATTTTGCTAAAAGAAGCAAAGATTTGGCCTAGAGCAATAAGCCACTATCTAGGAAGAAGTACAAAACCTACTTGACATAAGATTTATAAGGGAAATAACTTACTCAACTTGGCTCTCTAACGTGATCCTAGTAAAAAAGTCAAACAGAAAGTGGGGCATAAGTGAAGATTTCTCCGACCTCAACAAAGCTTACCCAAAGGATTAATTCCCTCTCCCTGAGTATCGATAAGCTCGTAGATAATGCCTCTGGTTATAAGTTGCTAAGCTTTATGGATGCACATTATGGATACAACCAAATACAAATGCACCTGGAAGACTAGGAGAAAACTGCCTTTATCACGGAAAGAGCTGCCTATTGCTACAAGGTAATGCCCTTCAGATTAAAAAATGCAGGAGCTACATATCAACTGTTAGTGGACAAGGTCTTAAGAAAGTAAATTGGAAGAAACATGGAAGTGTATGTGGATGATATGCTCGTGAAATCACAAAACGAGAATGATCAGTTAGTTGACCTCACTAAAACTTTAACAAAGCTCAGAAGACACATCATGCGTTTGACCTAGCAAAATGCGCATTCGAGGTTGAAGTTGGAAAATTCCTACGCTCCATGTTGACACACTGAGGGATCAAAGCCAACCTAACGGTGAATAAAGCTTTTTCATTCTTCAGGACCTTTCAAAAAGCCAAAAGTTTTGAATGGACCTAAGAGTGTTAACAAACCATTAACTAGTTGAAACACTACTTCACTTCACCACCAATCCTTTCAAAACCCTATCCGGGGAACATCCTATATATATACCTAGCAACATCAGAGCAGGCCATAAGCTTGGCCCTAGTAAAAGAGTGTGGAAAAACCTAATTTCTCATTTACTACACTAGCAACGCCTTCCAAGGTCTCGATCTTAAGTACCAAAAGATTAAAAGACTTGCTTATGCCCTACTCTTGTCTGCTTGTTGTCTTCGACCATACTTTCAAAACCACCAAATAATTGTCATGACAAGTTATCCCATAAGACAAATCCTTCAAAAACCAGACCTAGCAGGCCGTATGTTGACATAAGCAATAGAGCTTTCCAAACACTCCATTTTATATGAACCCGTAGGTCCATCAAGGCACAGACCTTAGCGAACTTCATGGTTAAACTTACAAGATTCCAACAGAAGCAAAGCATCTTATTTGGACCCTATCTATCGACAAATCTTCAAATTCAAAAGGGGGTTGTGTCGAAATAAAAATAGAAGGTCCAGAAGGCATTATTGTTGAGCAATCGCTACGATTCGAGTTCCCAACTTCATACAACCAAGCTTAATACAAGGCATTCATCGCCAGACTCTTTCTCACTTCAGAACTTAGAGTTAATAGCCTCAAGGTTTTAAGCGACGCACGGTTAGTAACCTCTCAGGTGAAGGGAGAGTACCTAGCCAATGACTCTCGAATGCTTGGTTCTTAGACAAAGTGAAAAGGTTAACTTATAGCCTCGAACACTTCCAATCTGTCACATACCCAGAAGCAAAAACACTAGAGCCGACATCCTGTCCAAACTACCCAGCAACTAAAGCCCGAGTACCAATCAACGGTAATCCAAGAAACATTATTCCACCTCATCACTTAATCGGTAAGCTCTTACACCATCAATGAAGAACCACCAACCTAGATGACCCCAATTATGTACCCTCTGAAAATAGGAAACCTGCCCATAGATAAACAGGAAGCTAAGAAATTGCAAAGGATTGCTAATAATTATTGCATCATAGAGGAAACACTCTACAAGTGTGGGTAATTTACCCCCTCCTCAAGTGCCTCCTGCCAACATTGGCCAACTACGTCCTTTGGTAAATACACGAAGGAATATGCAGACATCATATCAGAGCATGATTGTTAGCATTAAAAATAAGCTGGCTACTATTAGCCAACCTTAAAAGCCGAAGCCACTCAACAGGTCAAAAAGTGCAACAAGTGCCAAAAATTTACCCACATCCACATAGCCCCCCGACAGACCTCCGCTCAACGGTCGAACCCTGGTCATTCTGTAAATGGAGACTCGATCTCTTAGGACTTCTTATGAGAACTATCGGACACAAAAATTTTTAATTGTAGTAATAAATTATTTTTCAAAATGGATAGAAGCTGAACCCTTAGCAACCATAACTGCAAAGTAAGCTAAGAAATTTGTCCAAACTTTCATTGTGTGCAGGTTTTGCATTCCCCATGCAATAATTATAGATAATGAAACTCAGTTCACAGATGTCAGGCTCAGTAACTTTTACCCCAAGCTACAAATTCGGTTGAATTTCACCTCGACAGAACACCCCTAGGCAAACGAGTAAGTAAAATCTATGAATTGGATAATATTATAAGGGATCAAGAAAAGGTTTGAACAATCAAAAGGTAAATAGACGAAGGAACTCCCATAGGTCTTATGGTCATACTGAACTACCCCTCAAACCTCGATGGGTGAATCACCTTACAAATTGACATATAGAGCCAAAGCAATGATCCCCGTGGATATAGAGGAACCAAGTTTAAGAAGAACACAACATCGACCACAAGATCAACAGGAACAAATGGTAGTAAATCTATACCTTCTAAAGGAAGAAAGAGCAAAGGTTTGTTTAAGGATGGTTGCCTCTAAACAGAGAATCTTAAAGTACTACAACTTCAAGGTCCACCCGAGACATTTTGACAAAAACTATCTCGTCCTAAGAAAAGTATACATCGTCAAAAAACACTTAAACGAGGAAAAGTTAGCACCAAATTGGGATGGTCCATACTAAATCCTTGAAGTCTTAGGAAAATAAGCATACAAGTTGATAATAAGTGAAGGGATCCTAATTCCCCGAACAAGTAATGAATTTCAGATTATATGAAATGGAATAGAACCCTCTTTTGATCCCCAAAATAGAAAACCAATCTAATTCAAGCTGCCAATGCTGACCTTTACCAATGGTAAAAAACTAAGCTAACCCAAGCAGCCAACACTGACCTCAAAGGGTAAAAACCCTATCAACGGTATAAAGTTGATCTAATTGAATATCGCCAAAAAACCAAAAAAAAAAAGAAGAAGAAAGAGATACCTAAATAGGAAAGGCTTTGAACAGAATTGTCCAAATACCTAATACAAATAACACTACCATGGGCACACAAGCCAAATTTTAAGCCCTAAAACAACTTTGACAAAGAATCACAATCAACCTCAGAATCCCCCACGTCAAAACTCGGATCTCGAGCTTCCTCACCATCCTTATCAGGGTCTATTAAAGCACTGTCCTTAATTTGCTTCATACTATTAAGCTGATCGACGAAGTCAGGAGTAAAGAACTTCTTTTGTGGGCGACAATGTTCAAACCCTTCCTCAAAAGCCTTTAAGTACTTCCTAAGAAATTTATCACCACACTGAGCTTTCATACGCTCTTTCGAATCTCGGGCTCACTTCTACCGACGTACCATCCTCTCTAAAGACTTCTTTGGCTCTCCAACCAAGGCATCTCAGGTGCCATGAGCTTCTAACAGCTCTGTCCTCAGTTCCTCCACCTCCCTCACTAACATTCCTGCATGAGCGACAACGATTTCCTTCATGTTCCGGGCCTTTTTCTCCTTATCCCAAGCCTTTTTCTCACTAGATCAAGCTTCCAGAATAAGCTCACAAGTAGCCCCTACCTCCTCTAGTTCCTTATGAAGTTTCTTTGCCTCTAATCTAGCTAAGTTAGTCTCATCTTTTCACCTCTTGACATCACCAAGTAGCCCACTATAGCTCAATTAACCACTAAACCCCGTGCCGTATTAGCTAGGGAATACTTTGACAAATCAAAAAGCGAAAAAGAGTTGAGCTTTCTCTCATCACAAGGTAGAAGTAATGTCATATCCACGAGCAAACCAATTCCAAGACGGGTATTCCATAAAGAAACACTCGGGTGATTTTTGTCAGAAGCCACCTTAACAACCGGCCCCACTATTAGAACAGGTCCCGGAAGAGCATAAACCACTTTATAAGCTTATCTCCTCCACGTTAAGGGAAGTATCCCATCCCATTTTTCAACCAATGGGACCTTTTTCCTTTCTAAGAAGCCCCTGCTTATGTGATCAGGGCAGGAGACTAAGAAGGAACAGAGCCAAAGGCCCCAATCATTGAACATGTATGAGACACCTCTTGAACAACCAAGGGAACATTTACCCCCTCCGCCCTTAGCACTCCAGCCGAGCTCGACCCTCCGCGCTCTAAGGTCTACCTTTTCTTCTCTCGCACCATTCAGGCAAGCTTGTTCATCATTTCCAAGTTGATTCATCCCCCTGAAATTGGAAGGGCAAGATATTAGAAAATAAACAGAAAACAAAACAAACACAAAAAGGCAACACATACATATTAAATCCTGAGCTTTCAACTTAACGTCCTTAAATCTAATACAAGAAAATGGCAGCAATTGGGCAATGTGTGATTGAGAAGCCTTCTCATACCAATCAATCGACATAGGCCAAATCTTCGCAAAACAACATTGCCACTGTAATGGAAAAGGAGGACGCCCATCCCCATATAGGAAGAATGCATTGCCGGCACCCGATCTAGGAATGGTCACATGAAAGAACTGATATTTCTATTCTTTAATAAACTCCTCAACCAACTTCATCAAGGATAGCCGAGGTAAGGCAGATAAATACAAATATCATCTACCCTTGCTCGGGTCCTTCAACATGAAGAAAAAGAAGAAAACATATACTCAAGGCGATAGACTGAGCAACTCGCACATACATTGAAAGCCCTAAAGAAAACCACAGCCGTTCGAGTGCAGTTAAGTAGGTGTAATATTAACAACCTTGAAAAAGTCCATCTCAAAGTCTGATAAAGTAAGAGTAACCCCCACCTTCTCAATAAAATAAGCGTTCAAGACGAAGAATTAGTTGCCCCTGCTACGCTCACAAATATATGCCCCCTCGGAGCATGCCTCGAGGTTAAATGAATACTTCCCTCAATCAGTAATAGGTAAAAGCCCTTTGATGGAAGAAATATCATAAGCACCGAAATAGAACGTTAAACACCTAACAACGGGATGAACCCAACTAAAGAACAAATCCTCAATAGGTTCGTTCAGTCTTCGTTGGCCGAAAGTTTCGACCTCATCACAAAGAGGTACACTAAAACTACCTTCCTCTGAATTGTTAAAGCTTGGTATACCCGATCTTGTTCCCATAATTAGCCACCTAAATCGGCCAAAAGCAAATATCTCAGTCAACCTGTCAATATGATCCACACCCAAAAATAGCCAATCTTATTGCCATCCAAGCTACGACCGCACCTAACGGCACTAAACCTCGATCATGACGTGGACGTAGAAACCAACTAACCACTAACAGGGCTAACGATAACGAAAAAGAGGAAATTACCAAGGAAAAGAAACACTAACCAAATTGCAAAGAAGCTGAACTCTACCTCGAACCACCCTGGCTGTGAACGCTTACCACTAAGACAAATAACCCACTAGAACATTAAAGAAGCAAGTCAAGGTGGAGGGCCCCCCATATATATATACAGGAACAAGAGGCGATCCAACGGTGGAAAAGAAACAAGAGCATACCCCATCCAACGGACGAAGGGGAAAAGTCAGGTCCCTAATAACCGAAAACATCATGTCCAAACATTGACAACTATTGAGCAAAAAGCAAACTATCACCAGAGTAATAATTCAAAAACAAACACAAATCAAAACCGACTTAGACGGTCGATCTCGCATCCTCCAGATCGTTGCACACAATGCATGGTACACACACCAGTTAAACTACCCGACCCAATTTCTCCCTGTAAATGAGGGATAAGTGTAGTTACCTAATATTATGGCCCAGTCAGCAGGCTCATTCTCCAGGGCTCAAAGTTACCTGTCATCTCTTATAAATAACCCCACCAATCTATGTTTGAGCATTCTTTTCTCCCTTCATATTACTTGGCTTTACACTTACTAGCTATCTCTAACTTGAGCTTCGGAGCTCAGGTAGTACTAACCTGACCTTAAGCTCACGTGCTCTTCATTTGCAAGAACCAACTTAGTCCTTGCAACACAAGCATCGATAGTTTTCAATATTTTAATCATTTGATTGTTTAATGATTCAAAAAAATATTTTTTCATAACAAACCTTTTGTAAATTATAATGGTTGATATATTTAGCAAATAAAGAAGTTTTCTTGTAAGCATAGGAAATGATCTAATTCCTATGATTCTATCTTGGACTGGGTCTATTATTGTTAGTTTGTCCCTGTGTTGGGGGCGTTCCTAGAAATCAAACCCATATGGGAGATCTTGATAGCCATTCCTCTTGTAGGTACCTCCTAATGAGAGTATTCCATAACAAAAAAATTGTTAGGTATAAACTAACTTTGGCTAAAAATGATGAGATTCTTGAATATGCTACTCATCAAGAATGCTCAGAGTCAGTAAGGATATGATTGTTAAATTTTCGTAGTGGCTTAACTCCTCCTCACAAAAGCGCCTTGTGAGGGGAGTGGTGCCTCCCAGTTATATACAACACTTAATGACCTTACCCAAATAATGTGAGACTTCCAACACTCCCCCTTATGACCGAAGGGAGTGAGCCTAGTACACAACTTTTCTGTGCCTAGTGTAGGTCCTGGTCCCAATCTCGGGTCACTAACTCTGATATCATGTTAAATTTTCGTGGTGACCTAACTCCTCACAAAAGCGCCTTGTGAGGGGAGGGATGCCTCCACTTATATACAACACTTAATGACCTTACCCAAGTAATGTGAGATTTTTAACAATGATTACTAGTGGGACAGATACCCTTGCTTGGAAGACTTGGTGAATTAATTCGCCTTATAGTTTGTGAGTGACCACCGCCAGTTTTTCATGATCTTTCATGATATTCAGTTATAAATTTTGCGAGGGATTTTGGTAAATGTTATGGCTATATTATATTATGATACGGACATGGTTTATACCTTATGTAAGAAAATCTGACATTTTGGGTTATAGTGGAAGTTGTGTATTCAACTTTAAAGGTTTAAAAGTCCTTGAAATTAGAAGGCTTTTTTTTTTTCTATACATGTTGAATTTGCTTTCTTTACGAATAAGAATAAACATAAAATATAAGGTGTGGCCGATATCTGCTTTTTTTGTTTTTTTCAATATGACATACAAGCATGACATGGCACGTGATAGAGCTTGACAAGAGTGAGGTGCGTGGGCTTGATCTGCATGCATTACAATGCAATGCCATAACATTATTTAGATATGATTTACTCATTGTGCTGTGTAAAGCCCATCCCTTATGGGATTTATTTTATTTTTGAGGTTCACTTAAGACATTCATGGGGAAGTCAATTTGACTCCCAGTGTTGCAGATAGGACTGGGTTTATCGATGAAATAGATGGATCTAGTTGTGCTTGTTATGAAAATGGATCTTGTATTGAGAACTTGAGAAAACTCTGAAGTTGATGTTTAAATATAAAATTTCTTCTCAAAGTTCATCTTTATTCCACATCAGATATTTATCTTTGAGTTACATGAAATGTATAAGTTAGGCTTGTTTGGGCGAAAAGGCTGATATACCCTTAATCTTAATGTTAGTCACGGTCCTTGGATTTGAATCGTGACAGTTGAGATTTGATGCTAATAAAACGAAAATTATTTTATATTTTAACAAAGTTAAAGTAATTTTTCACTCCAAATATTGCTAAATTCTATCAACTTTTTTAAAAGAATTTCATTGACAAACTTTTTTTTTTTCAAAACCAAACAGTTGTTTATTAAAACTCACTTTCCATTAAAACAAACTGACCCTAAAGTAATTTTTTGGAGAAAATAATCCCACTTGTTAAAGTAGACTTAAAATTCTATGTTTATCCTGGATTAAAAATAACCAGGGCTAGTACGATGAATCACGTATTCGACAAATTGGATCAAGAAGATGATAATATATTTGAAGACAATAATTTGACTTGGAGCAATGTAGATATTAGAATTAACAAGCTTTCCCATCCGATTAGGAAGTCATTAGCTAAAACTCCCACGACAGTAATGACAAACAACAGGACTTACCATCCACTGCTTATCCTTTTGCTGAACTAGTGAACTCATTTATGAAGGGGAGACAAACTAAAGAATAAGAATTTTATTCAAGAACGAAATAATTAAATATATATCCTTTTAATATACATTATTTGGTTAATTACATCTTAAATAATTTATTTATTTAATTTTATATATTATATTATTAAGCTTAATTGTACTTTTATCTTTTTGTTTATTAAAATTATAGTTTTAATCTTTTAATTTCATCCTAAATAATATAATTTACTAGTTTCATCAAAATTATAATTTTGTTCTCTCAAAATAAAACTAAAAGAATCAAAATTAAATCTGTGTTACAACTATGATAAAATTATGACAACCATATTTTTCATGAGAAAAATAAAAAAACAAAAACTACAATTTTAACAAATTAAGAAGATCCCAAATATAATTAAATCCATTATTAATATATAATTTTACTATGGGTTCAACCATGTCTAACCAATAAACCATAAATTGCTCTCTCTCTGTCTTACCAGTTTAATATAATAATGGATCTGATTTTTAAAACATTACTATACACAATACCAAATTATTCTTTGGGGGCATTGCTGCCCTCTACTTTGGGGCGGTAGTGAGGGTCCGCAGCCGCTCTTTGTGAGTAGCAAAAGAGTGGTAGTAAGAGTGACCCAAGCCTATCGCACTTTGTCATGAATCGTCTGTTGCTTTCCAAGTACAAAATAGAAGGATCTGACAATCAATGGACGACCTCAACCTATTTGGCTTTGAAGAACAATGAAAATAAACGAAAATCAAAATGGCAATTACAGAAAGATCTTACAACCAATACAAAAATTCCACTGCTGGTTTAGAGTTCAGATTGACAACTCAAATTTTGATACAAGGATACCGTCATTATCAGCGTACAACCACTCTCCATGGCGAACAAAAGTTCCTGCAATATAAACAGCAGCATGCTTTTCGCCTGTGCCTTTCCTGTTCGATTTCAATGGATGAGACGCCAAGGCCCTCACGCCAATGTCACATCCATTGATCTCATCCACATCTCTAATGCACCCATTCACCACGATCCCAGCCCACCCCATGTTCTGTGCCAACTGCCCCAAATTCCCTCCTACTAAAGCACATCTCATGCTCCCTCCCCCATCAATAACTAGAACTCTTCCTTCTCCCCTTTTCTCAAGAACCTCCCTAACCAAAACGTTGTCCTCAAAAACCTTGAGAGTCTCAATGGGGCCCGAGAATACTCGAGACTGACCATAAATCTGGAAGATTGGTTGCAGTACCCGCAAATCACCACTTGCTAGATGTGTTCCATTTGTATCACAAAGCTCTGCAGTTGCTAAACAAGCCATTTTCCTCCTGCACTGCAACCACTCAACACAATTATATTCACCCTCTTGGGACTCTGTCCATCGCATTCTTATGGGTTGCCAACAACTACTATCAACTACCAAGGAAGGGAAATTCAGGGCAAAGCTCATTGGCACAGCAGTAACAAAGAATGGGAAAAAGAAGTTTTTGTTTTTTAATAAATGGGAAAAGCAATTATTTTCCCTCAATTCGAACTGAAAAAGAAAAAGGATTAGAAAACATTAAATTCAGCATTATTTAGGGTTAACTAGATCCTTTTCAGATGGTTTAGTTGTGAAGAAGCAGCAGAAGACTAATTTCAAGCTAAAAAACGAAAGGCTTATAAACCGCAACAGAAAACAAGGAAACTTCAAGAACCGTAGAGTTGACGAGGTTCAAAGTTTAAAAAACTAGGACCACTCAAGTCAATGGCATCTGACTGAAGATAAACACAGAAGAAGGTAATGGAAGTTTGAGGCTTACCCAGATGAGAGAAATGAGGAGAAAAATCGATTTCTTCAGCTCGCCATCATCGTCAGAACTCAGAAGAGGCTTTCCATTTGTTGAGGGACGAAGAATGTATGACTATGTCAACGGGTACGTAGCAGAAATGTTCACCACAAATCCATATCCAGGTGATCTCATCCCTGCCAGATCATCACAACTCCATCCCGTCTTGTCAGCCCCTCGTTTGGGTAAGGTTTGGAAAACATTTTAGGGCTGGTTGGAAATATTATTTTACTCATTAAAAATATGATTTTTATGAGTTATGGTTTATGAAAATTTTATTTTTAAGAATATAAAAATTATGTTTAGTTGGTCTTGTAAAATTTTTAAAATAAAAAATATTTTTATATTTGGTTCGCAAGCTATTTTTTGAAAATTTATGTAATTTTTATAAAAATATCTTTATTATAAAAAATTTATATTTTAGAGAAAAATAGAAGTTGAGATTGGTGATTTGGGATTTAAGAGTTTAAGAGTTGGGATTTGGGATTTGGGGGTTGGAGATTGGAGATTTAGGTTTTGGGTTTTGGGGTTGGAAGCTTAAGGTTTGGGGATTTAATATTTGGGGTTTTGGGGTTTAGGATTTAGGGATTGGGGTTTGGCAGTTTGTGAGGGAGGTAAAAGGATTATTTAGATTTCTCAAAATTTTCTTATGGGGTGAGAATTTAAGAATACCACCCTCCCACGTAAAAAAATTTTCTTGGAAAACTTGCTCACAAAGTGTTCACAAGAACCCTAATTTCCTGATAAATTTGTTTTTCATCTTGTACTAAACATGGGAACTAAGATTCCCAAAAAACTTTAAAGAATCTCTATACCAAACGCCTCCTTAAGTTAACGCTATCAAAATATTTCAACAAGTAATGATATTTAAATTATATTTGATTATCTTATAAAAGTATTAATTTAATAAATAATAAAGATAAATTATTCTTTTTAAACATTCATAAAAAAATATTATTTTTAAAATGAAAAAAAATTATTAAACCAAAGATGGAGGAAATGAAAAGTATTATTCAATTTTTCTTACTTAATTGTACATTAAAGGTTCCTTATATATAAAACTAAATTGGACTTAACAAAAAACTAAACTAAGAAAGACTAACCAATTAAACAACACCCAATAAAATAAAACCAGCTATACAAACCCAACTAACAAAGTTAATAAATAATATTTTACTACTCCCCCTCAAGATGGATGGATGATGGATATCTAGAACAACCATCTTGGACAACAATGGAAGAAGTAATTGAGCAAGGAGTGCCTTTGTAAACACATCAGCCAGCTGGTGTTGAGAGCAAATAGGAAGCAATTTGATAAATTCATAAGAAACTTTGTGACGAACAAAGTAAAAATCAATTTCAATGTACTTGGTTCGCTCGGGAAAAGTAGGATTAAAAGCGATATGAATGGCAACTTGATTGTCACAAAAAAGCAAAGCAAAACTAGGAGAAGTGACATGAAATTCACTCAATAGTTGATGCAGCCAAACCAATTAACTAGCAGTTGAAGCAAGTGCTCGATATTCTGCCTCTACATAAGAGTGTGAAACTGTTTGCTATTTCTTAGCCTTCCAAGAGATTAAAGAATCACCCAAAAAAATGCAAAATCCTGTGACTAATTTCCTAGAATCAAGACAGGATCCCCAATCAGCATCAGGAAATGCTCAAAGCTAGAAAGAAGATGTTGGAGAAAAGAATAAGCCCTGACCAAGAGCTCCTTTCAAATACAGTAAGAGATTATTTGTAGCCTATAAATGAGGTTGTCATGGCTGATAAACAAATTGACTCAATTTATGGACAGCAAATGAGATATCAGGTTGAGAGACTGTTAAGTACAACAAATGACCAATTAACTTCTTCTATGAAAAAGGATCATCGATAAGTTCTCCATCCTCTAAACCCAGCTTGAGTTTAGGATCCATGGGCAGTGTAGTTGACTTACAAGCAAGATACCTAGTATTTTCAAGTAATTGTTTGCAAAGTGTAGTGGTGTTGAGATAAGAATAAACTTGTAGAGGATTTTGCAATTTCCAAGCCAAGGAAATATTTTAAATGTCCAAGGTCTTTAAGTTTGAATTGACTGTGAAGAAAATTCTTTAGAGCATTTATGACACCCAAATTATCCCCTGTGATGATGATATCATCAACATAACCAATAAAGCCACAAATGAAGAACCAGTCCCTTTTGTAAATGATGAGTAAATAGATTTGGACTAAGAAAAACTGTGGAGAAATAGAGCTTGGGAAAATTTAGAAAACTATTCCCTGGAAGCCTGTTTCAAGCCATAAATAGACTTGTGTAAATGGTAAACCAATTTCTCCCCCTATGTACTAATCCTTTGTTGAATTGGGTAGCCTAAAGGAAGATCCATGTAAACCTCTTCAAAGAGATCCTCATTTAGAAAGGCATTATTAACATCAAGTTGGACAAGAGGCCAACCTTGAATAGCTACAATAGCAAGAAGAATTTTAACAGTAACCAATTGTGCTACTGGGGAGAAAGTCTCAATAAAATCTAAGCTCTCTTGTTGAGTATATCCTTTAACAACCAAATGAGCCTTACACCTTTCTATGCTTCCATCATATTTGTATTTTATTTTATATATCCATATGCAACCTATTGAATGCTTTCCTTTAGGTAAAGGTTGAATGATCCAAGTATGATTAGATGCCATAGCTTCTAACTCAGTGGCCATAACCTTTTTCCAATGATCAAACTTCATAGCTTGGTGAAAAAACTTAAGCTCATGATTAGAGGAAACATTCATTAAGTATGCTGAATGAGAAGCAGATAAATCCCGATAAGAAAGATAATGACCTAAAGGATAAGGCAATGGAGAAGGACAAGCAGGAGCTTTGCAAAGTAAATTGCAGTAACAGTCTCAAAGGTAAGAGGGAGGTTTAGTACTCCTGGTAGTTCTCCTAGGATGTCCAGTAGGATGGTACTCATCAGCGAGTATAGAATTTTGATCAAAAATATGGGAGTGATCAGAAACATGAACTTGATAAATTTGATCATAAATATGAATAGGATTGTTGGACATACCAGTGCTTGGTATATCAAGAGAAGGATTGGGTAAAACAATATTAGGAAAAGGATCCAATAATTCTTCAGTTTGGATGATAGAATGAAAAGGGAAATGATTTTCATGAAAAACCACATCTCTAAAAAGAAAAATGGTTTTAGCAATATCATAAAATTTATACCCTTTAACACTAGGTGTGTATCCTAGAAATACACATGTTGAAGCTCTAGGTTGAAACTTAGTTCTATGAGCAGACAACGTGGAAGTAAAGCATAAACAACCAAAATACTCTAAGCAAAATGTAATCCACAGGAGAATTATAGAGTATTTGATAAGGTGTTTGATGATGCAGCAAAGGAGAAGGTGTTCTGTTGATTAAGAAAGTAGCAATTAACACACAATCACCCCAAAATTGAATAGGAAGTCTAGATTGAAAGTACAAAGCCCAAGAAACATTTAAAAGATGTTGATGCTTTCTTTCAACCGTTGAATTTTGTTCATGTCTCTCCACACAAGAGAATTGATGAGGAACTCCTTTGTTATGAAAAAAAATTAGTGAATTGCAATTCAGGAGCATTATCTTATTTGAATTTCTTAATATTTTGTTAAATTGAGTTTCAACAAGAGTAAAGAATCTTGGAACAATAAAACCAACATCAAATTTATGCTTCATGAGAAAAACCCAAGTGTATCGTGTGCAGTCATCAACAAATGTCAAAAAATACCTATTGCCACCATATGTGGAAATATGATATGGACCCTAAGTGTCACAATGAATAAGTTTAAAAGCATATTGAGATAGATTATTTTGAGCCACAAAAGATAATCTTCTCTGTTTAGCTAAAGGACAAATAGAACAAGAACCTTCATGTTGTTCATTACAAGAATACTATAATTGGTTTTTCAAGAATTGTAATATCTTCAAGGACAAATGCCCTAATATATTATGCCAAGTAGTTGCAGTAACTTTATTTACTATGGCAATAACAGCATAATCATTATTAACATAATTATTCAAAGGAGGAACTAAAGTAGTAAACTCAATAACATACAGATCTGCCAGCCTTTTACCCTTGCCAATTGTCTTCAAATGTGTTAGGTCCTAAATAACACATGAATTAGTAAGAAATTGAACATTGAGACAAGAATTTATGGTCAAGGAGCTTACTGATATTAAATTAAACTTGAACTAAGGGATAAAGAAAACATCCTTGAGCAACAAAGTATCATT
This sequence comes from Ceratonia siliqua, assembly GCA_034509205.1. NCBI lineage: Eukaryota > Viridiplantae > Streptophyta > Magnoliopsida > Fabales > Fabaceae > Ceratonia > Ceratonia siliqua. The sequence continues at coordinate 34,547 of JASKGM010012556.1, forward strand.
AATCCAGATATTTCCCAAAAAATGAACAGGAATGTGATTGTTACTGGGCAATGTAACAAAATCATTCTGTATAGGAGTCAATGAATGAAACATAGATTTATCATAACAAACATGACTAATAGTACCTAAATCCAAGATCCAATATTGAGGAGACTGTAGAATAATATTGAGGGAAACAGAGAAACAAGTACCTAATGTTGAAGGAAGAGAAGCATTGCTCGTATTATCTTTAGCAACAGTAAGATGTGACTGCAGCATTAACATCAAATGCTGATATTGAGTCGAATTTAACATCTGAACAAAATTTCCCACAGTTCCTTGCGAATTAGTTCCTTGTGTATTAATTGAAACAACATTGAAAACTCGATTTATTGAAGCAGCGACAGATGCTTGGCCATAATTATTTGACTTCTATTTTGGTTTATAGCCAGGAGGATAGCCATGTAATTTGCAGCACTTGTCAACAATATGACCATTAAAACCACAATGAGTACATACAGGTCTTTCCTTCTTTGTATTTCTTCTAGAAGATTGAGTGTTAGCCTTGACAGAAAATACCATAGCGTCATTTCCTACAAAACTTGTAGTAATAGCATTAACACTGCGTTGGTGTTCCTCCTGTGATACAAGAGAAAAGACCTTCTTAATTGGTGGAATTGGATCCATAAGAAGTAATTGACCATGCACTTGAGTATAAGAGTCTTGTAGTCCCATCAAAAAACACATAACGTACTCCATTTGATAGTGATATGCTAATGCCTTAACTGCTTCACAAGTGCAATTACCACAAAAATTGATTGGCCTGTAATTACTGAGTTATTCTCAAATCATCTTTAGTTTAGTGAAATAGGCACTAACAATTAGCACTTCCTCGAGTTACAAGAAAAATGAGCCGGGCCAAGCTAGGCCCTTTTTTTGTCGGGCCTCTATTTGAAAGCCCTAGCTCGGCCCTCTAGGGCTTTAGGGCCTAAACTGGCTTAAAATAGCTTAATCAAAAAATTAAAAAATAATAAAATACAAAAATTACTCACAAAAATCAGCAAACACATATTTTAAATTAATCAAATTGCGATCAATAATATTTAGTATCTTTGGTATCTTCCCTTCTCATCATAAAAAATAAAAATTTGTAAATAATTGAAATTAAAATGCATGACCTAAACTGGTTATGAATACCTAGTATTGATTTATATGACATAATTATTATAATTAAAAAGTTTTAACAAGTCATAATGGTGCAATATATATATTGGCCCTAATTATTTAATATCGTATCATTTGAATCAAATCATATAATAAATAAGTTGAGCTTATAAGTTATAACCAAATCATTGGAGCGAATATATATATATATATATATATATATATATATATATATACACACACACACACACAC
>JASKGM010012566.1:0-35930 GCA_034509205.1 Ceratonia siliqua
GATTGTTAACTCACTTACTTGGTTAGTTCATGTAGAGGCTCTATCCACCCATGCAATTAAACTAGGGAGTCGGGATCCTTACTATTCCAGTAGGGGCAATATGTTCTAAAACCATTCTTGTGAGGACTATAGACCTACCTTAAAGCAGATGCACTAATACACCGGCCATAAAAGCTACCCAGTAGTTAGAGCCAAACCACTAGGGATAAGTCCATATACCCTAAGAATGACCCACCTAGGACAATAAAGAGCAGATTCTCTCTTTATCATCTTTCTCTATCATTCGCTCTTTCACTTTCTTTCTTTTATTTACCACATCAGATTCAAAAATTATATAAAAGTAAAAAATAAAAAAAAAAACAAAAAAAGGTCTTCATGAAATCACGTTGCATTCAAACATGACATTTTCATCGCCATGTTGGGATTTCATGACAGTATCCTTGAATTTTTGAGTTTTTTTTTTTAAAAAAAGAAGGAATTTTTACTCACTTTTGTTTCACCTGACTTAGGTGTGCCATTTTTCAAAACTGACAACACTCATGTGACAATTTTATATCTCCTTCGGATATTGTCAACTGTGTTATTCTTTGTGAAGTATTGTGCTCTCAATAGAAACATGGGCAGGGATAAAATTCTTAGTGCCAGTATTTATACAAAGAGTTCAATGATTCAATGAAACTCTCATAACATTTTTTCAAAAAAAAATTTGAATTGAATTTGTTTTATTTTTAACAGGAAAAATAACAAGGTTACACCATTGCTCTTAAAAGGTAAAGCTTCAACCAAACATTCCCCACCTCCCTAAAGGACATACAAAGCCATGTCGATCAAACAGTCTGATAGTGAGAGCATTCAAAGGCTAGAGGCTCAGATAGACCAGATTTAGGATCAGTTGGCCAAGTTCATGGACCTTATGGCTAGTAATATGAGGGGGGGAAGCACAGCCCAACCTCACCCAGGAGTAATCCATTTTAGCCAAACTTCTGGTATCCCTATGATGGCTAATGGCGTGCCTCCACCACCAATGGCTGTTAGTCCCCCGAGTAAGGAATGAAATGCTGTGAATGAACTGCCTGAAGGGTATAATTAAGCCTAAACATTGCTCACACTGCCTGTGAGAGCAGAAGAGTCAGCGCAGGAAAAGAGGGTCTTGGACCAAGTTCTAATGTTAGAAAGGAAGATGAGGACAATGCAAGGACATGGTTCATTTAGAGTGATCAGTGCGAAGGAGTTGAGGTTAACTCCTCAGGTGATCCCAAAAGACTTTACAGTCCCAGAATTCGTAAAGTATGACGGGACCACGAATCCATAATTTCATCTGAGATCCTGCTACACGGAAATGGTCGTGGCAGGAGACGATGAGAAGTTATTACTGAACTTCTTCCATAAAAGTCTCACTGGGGCAATGTTCCAATGGTACATGCTGTTAGACCACTCAAGGATTAATCGATGGGAAGATTTGGCCGATGCCTTTTTAAAGCATTACTGCTTTAATTTGGATATTGCTCCCACCAAGGAACAACTGCAAGTTATGCAAAAGAGGGATAAAGAGACCTTTAAGGAGTACACCCAAAGGTGGAGGGCATTGGCGGCTGAAGTCCAACCACCAATGATGAATACCGAGACTTGTTCCTACTTTTTAGGAACGCTGGAAGCTTCCTATATTGGCCTCATGGCGGGAAGCACCTTCAGAGATTATTCTGACCTCATCAAAGCAGGAGAAAGAATAGAAGTATTGGTAAGGGCTGGGAAGATACTAGTCGAGAATGATGAACCTGCAAAGCAGGAGCAAAAGAAAGGTTTTTCTTAGAAAAAAGAGCCAGAGGTGGGTTATATTCAAGCTCTGATGCAAAGGTCAAATTCCCCACGAAATCGGTCAGCCAGAAATACCGAGCCATTTCCTAAGTTTCAAATGTTAAACCTCGAGCTTTACAATAAGTTGTTTGATGTTTGCGCCATAGGCCCAGTACTAGTTGAGCCATTCCAGCCACCTTACCCATCTTGGTACGACTCTAATGCCCAATGTGCATATCACTTCGGTATCACTGGCCATATAATAGAGAATTGTAGGGCCTTTAGGAAGCAAGTTATGAACCTGCTCCAGCACGAGGCCATCACATTAGATCAAAATGGCTTAAGTATCGATACTAATCCCTTGCATTGCCATCAAGGAGATGGTTCATTAAGTCCCATCATGGAAGATGATGAGAATTGAGACTGTCGAATCAGGCCAAATCAAGGAGGCCAGTTTCCTGACTGCTGTAATGTGGAGTGATTCATAGTATTTACACTTTTTAGTGTTGTTTAATTCTAGTCTTGACTCATCTGGATGAAGTCCAAAGCCATTTGATCTTTTAAGCATGGACCTTATCTTATCCTTTGAATAAAAGTTTGCAATTTAGTATTTCGTTCATTTCGTTCATTATGGATTTAAATGCCCCTATTTGTCATGATAATTCCCTCATTTAGGGAAGTCGTTCTCTCAATTTTTTCACAATCTGGAGATTTTATAATGTCCGCTCATTGATTCTCATGTTAAAATGGATATGAATGTTTGTGCCTTCGAGAGAGAGCATAATGAAAAGGGCAAACTATTTGAGTCACTGGAAAGGTGATAAGTCCCAATAATGTGGAAAGTGAAAATTAAAAAAAAAAAAAGAGCTCAGAATCATTATATTTATCTTGAGCAAAAAAAAAAAAAAAAGGACCCGCTAAGTAAAAAACCCGAAAGGGCGACTTAGGCAAAAGTTAAGGTTTAGTCTGAAAAGAACTCGTACTCCAAAGAAATCGGGTAATTAAGCTGCACCTGGGGTAATTTCCCTGGTGGTTATCATTGTTATTAACAGTATGTTGCTGTTAAAGGATACATAAAGCATGTCAGTTACAATATGAGAATAATGCCAACGGATGCTTAAAAACTCCAACTAGGGCAAATATTTGGGGCCCTATTTGCTTGGCTTTTCATATCATTTGTTCAAAAAAGAGAAAATTGTTCATTTAACAAGTTTTCAGAGATTTTATGATCCCATTCTTTTCTGCCACTTCTTTTAACAAGAGAGGTCTGTTCATACAATAGGCTTCAAGGATTTTGTAATCCTTTTGTAGTGCTGTTAAATTTCTTCTCAAAAATCGAACTAGGGCAATGTTGCATTGTCTCTGTGCTTCAATCAATTGTATAAGGGCTTTACTGTCCCTTGCTTTAATAAAAGAATTCTATTCATCTAATAGATTTCATCTTTGATATATTCATTGGATAAGATCTTAGCGGATTAACAAAGACTGAATTGAACATCACTCCTTAGTGTTTTATTGCTAATCAATTTTGCATTACAGAAATCAAGAGCAACTCACTTGAAGAGGTTTGAACCAGCATCGAGTTATAAAAAAAAAAAAAAAGAGAAAAACTCACTAAGTCGAAAACCTGAAAAGGCAGCTTAGGCAAAAGTTAGAGGGCCCGCTAAGTTGAAAACCTAAAAGGGCAGCTTAGGCAAAAATTAGGGCATCAAATTGAAGAGCGTCCGTAATCAAAGAGTTCGGACATTTGAACAAAGACTTGGGATTTGGACAATAATGTGGGAAACACGAATTGGGGCAAATTTTCAAGAAATTATTGCTTCCAATAGCAGGCTTGCATCCATCAAAGTGTAGAATGCACACATAGTTAGCAATTCAAAAATCAGGGACTGCAAACATTGAAAAGCTAAAACTGGGGCAAAATTTCGATGTCACCTTATTTTGCCGACCTATGAAAATAGAAAATACTCAAAAGACTAAGGCTCAGTATCGCTATGAGAAAGTGATTTCTTTGGACCAGTTAAATAGAAAGCTCCATAAAAATGAAGAACTAGTTCCAGATGGAGGAATGGTTTGGTCAAGCTCTCCTTGAAAATGCAATATGTTTCTCAAAACACTTCCATAATGTTTCAAAAATGCTCACTTCATTTTCAAATACTTTGGCAGTGTGAGATTCATCCCTAGCTTTGTTCGAAGTCAAAAGTTTTAATCAATTTCATGTGGCATTTCGCCCTTGGGATTTTTTAAAATTGTAATTGGCTTCATGTGGTGCTCCACCCATGATATATCTCAAATTTTCTATTGACTTCATGCCATTAATCACAAAAAATTTCAAAAATATTCATTTTCAAATTTACTTAGCATGCCGATTTGATTTTCAAATTCACGTGGCGTTTCGCCCTTGGGGTTTTTCAAGTTGTAATTGGCTTCATGTGGTGCTCCACCCATGACAGATTTCAATTCTCCCATTGACTTCATATATTAAACTTTTGGCTTATTCTTATTTTGTCTGGTTCAAGTGTTAATTACTTGTCAGAGTTAAAAATCTAGTTTCAGCTTCATGTGGCAGACTACCACTACCTGATCTTAAAGTTTTAGATAAGGGGGTCCATTTCTTTATTTGATGCCTAATCCTTAGATGCATGGGCTTTATACCCTCGCCTGGTGTCGGCTCCATTTTCATCTAGTTATGTTATACTAAAATTTCTCTCTGTTTCACATTACTGTGTGTGTGATTCTTCCGTACCGATTTTTTCAATTACTGTGTACGTTGATTCCCCCATACTAGTTTCATCACATTACCGTGTATACGATTCTTCTGTACCAGTTCCTATCAATTTACTGCGTACGTTGATTCTTCTGTACTAGTTTCATCAAATTATTGTGTATGCGAATCCTTCCGTACCATTCCTTTCAAGTTACTGTGTACGTTGATTCTTCTATACCAGTTTCATCAAATTACCGTGTATGCGAATTCTTCCATACCGATCCTTTCAATTTACAGTGTACATTGATCCTTCTGTACCAATTCCTTCCTATTTAATGTGTACGTTGATCCTTCCGTACTAATTCCTTCCATTTATTGTGTACATTGATCCTTCTATACCAATTCCTTTCTATTTAACGTGTACGTTGATCCTTCCATACTAATCCCTTTCAATTTAATATGTACGTTGATTCTTTCGTACCAATCCCTTTCTTATTTAACGTGTACGTTGATCCTTCCGTACTATTCCCCTTCAATTCTCTGTGTACGTGGATTCTTCCATACCAATTCCTTCCAATTTACTGTGTACGCGATTCTTCCGTACTGGTTCCTTTAAATTTACTGTGTTCGCGATACCTCCGTACCAGTTCTTTTTAATTTACTATGTACGTCGATTCTTCCGTACCGGTCCCTTTCAATTTACTGTGTACACGATTCTTCTGTACTAGTTTTTTTCAATTTACTATGTATGCAATTCTTCCGTACCGGCCCCTTTCAATTTACTGCGTATGCGATTCTTGTGTACGCGATTCCTCCGTACCAGTTCCTTTTAATTTACTGTATATGTGATTCCTCAGTAACAGTCCCTTAATTTACTGTGTACACGATTCCTTCATACCAGTCCCTTATTTTACTGTGTACGCGATTCTTTCGTACTAGTTTTAATTTACTGTGTATGTGATTCTTCCATACCGAGTCCTTTCAACTTACTGCGTATGTGATTCTTCTGTACCGGTCCTTTTAATTGACTGTGTACGTGTTTCTTCCGTACTGGATCCTTTCAACTTACCTCGTATGTGATTCTTCCATACCGGTCCTTCAATTTACTGTGTACGTTGATTCTTCAGTACCAGTTCCTTTCAATTTACTGTGTACGTGGATTCTTCTGTACCGATTCCTTTAATTTACTGTGTATGTCGATTCTTCCATATCGGTTCCTTTTAATTTTCTACATATGTTGATTCTTCCATACTAAATTTCAAAAATTTACTGGGTACATGGATTCTTCCATAGCAGTTCCTTTCAATGTATGCGATTCCTCTGTACCAGTTCCTTCCAATTTACTATGTACGTCGATTCTTCCGTACCGTTTCTTTCAATTAACAGTATACGTGGATTCCTCCGTACCCTTTTCCTTTTAATTTACTATGTGCGTCGATTCTTCCATACTGTTTCCTTTCAATTTATTGGGTACATCGATCATTCTGTACCAATTTCTTTCAATTAACAGTGTACGTGGATCCTTCTGTACCCTTTTTCTTTCAATTTATTATCTACATGATTCTTCCGCACCCGTTCTTATCAATTTACTGTGTACGCGATTCCTCCGTACCAGTTCCTTGCAATTTACTGTGAACATGATTATTTCATACCAGTTCCTTTCAATTTACTGTGTATGTGAATTCTTCCGTACTAGTTTTCTTCCAATTCACTATGTATGCATTTCCTCTGTACCAGTTCCTTTCACTTTACTGTGTACGTCGATTCTTCGTTACCAAGTCCTTTCATTTTACTTTGTACGTTGATTCTTCCGTACTAGTTTCATCAAATTATCGCGTACGTTGATTCTTCTGTACCTCTTTCCTTAATTTACTGTGTACGTCGATTCTTCCGTACCAATGCCTTTCAATTTACTGTCTACGTTGATTTTTCAGTACCGCTCCTCTCAATTTAATGTGTACATAGATCCTTCCGTACCAGTTTCTGAGTATTTAGTAGGATGGAAATCTTCTATACTAAATTCCTAACTTCCTGATTTGCAATTCTCCATAGCCCCAACCGATGTATTCCTTGCCATCTTAATGTATTCCTGGACAAAATTTGTGTTCGGTTTTTACTTGTTCTTTAAGGAAAAATCCTAAAGATCACCGATTATTCATCTTTCTCTCAAGGAACAAGTAAAGAAGGGAAACTATAAACACCTAATTTTGTCCAGGGGTGTGTTAAATTAATAAATTTCTCTCAAAAGAAAAATAATAAAAAGCAAAATTCAAAAAAAAGTAATAATAATAATAATTAATTAAAACAAAAGTAAAACAAAAAAAAAAGAAAAAGCCCAAAAAGATTTTTTTCCTAGCAAAAAAACAAAAAAATGTCCAGCCCAATGCATAAAGAAACAAAAAAAAAAAAAGAGGAGTAACAGCCCAACAAGCCCAAAACTGGACAACCCACCATCAGATCCAACCCAAGCCACCTAGCCCAAGTACCTGACCCATACCCACAACCCGGACACCTGACCCGAACAATAAAACACCCTTTGAAACCCTAATTCCCAAATTAAATCCCATCAGCCTCGGTTTCCTGCGCCTCTTCCTCCCTCTGCATCACGCGCATCACCTCTCCCCCGAGAACCAAAATCCCTAAAATCGCGTCCCTCTCCCTCAACGCACATTCCCTCTTTGATTCGCGCCACCAATCACTCATTTTGTACCCCAATCTTCGTTCAATCTTCTTCCTTCACCGTCAAAAAGGGAAACTCTAGGTTCACTTGCTGGTTTTGCTTCATATTTAACACGGTAGATGGAGGGTCTGATATGGGGGAATTGATCGGGCTTGTTAGCTATAAAAGGACAGAGGACGAAGAGCCGAGGATAGCTAATGAGAGACAAAACGAGATTTATTTATTTTCCAGAGGACTCTAAAGGGGGATTTTTTTGGACCACAGAGAAGAGGTCTCGGATCAGAAAGGAATCAGGGCGAGATCGCGATGCCAAGACGAAGGATTTTCAGTGAGTTTTGGGGTGGGCTTTGAAGAATTAAAAGAAGTAAGATTTCATTTTGAAAGGAATTGGCTTCAGGCTCTGTGGGTTAGCATTATAGTCTTGGGAGTTTTGGTCTTTATAAATGTCTTTCTGCCATTGTAATACCATTTTTTTGGATTCATCTGTGTAAGGATTGATTTTAGTTTAATTATAGTTTTTGGTAGATAGAAAATTGATTGTGACCGTTAGTTCAAGTGTAAAATCGAGACCTGTTTCTGATATTGGAATACAGGGTGTGGGACTTGGGTTTGATTTCTAGTTTCTAAGATTGTTAACGTCTTATCTTAAGTGCTCGAAATAAATCCAATTTTGTTGATTCAAATCCCATCTTATCTAACTTCAATCCTTTGCCTAGCCTGCTGACTTGAAAGTACCCCTATTAACTGTTTCGATATTGCAATATGTGGTTCAAACATGGCTTCCCTCTGTGATATAAAACTCATTTCGTCTTAGACAAATTCTGCTTTGAGTCAGGATAATTGCTTATTCATCACCAAAAGAAATATTCTATTTACACCTCCAGGCGTTGCTTTCACTCTAAGCCAGATACATTATGGTATAGTGATTCAAAGCTTGTTTTCAAACTGTGATCCGACTGTTTAAATACTATTTAAAGGCTGGCTTCACCCTTGGTTCAAGCATGGTGGAGTTTTAAACCTCTTGAAATGGTCCTATTTGTGTTTTTCATAATGAAATTGGTATACCCCATTGTAAAGTTGGCATTCGGTCCTCAGCTTCCTTCATGCTCTTATTGGTTTGCTGTTTTTTCCTTTTTTTGATATATCTTATTTTGTATTCTAATTTGTTGGGCCTCGTACCGTGAATAGCTAGGTCACCTTATGTTCTCTTAAGAAATAGATGCATATAGATTCAAGTTTTGGGGTTAATCAAGATTATTCCAAGGCTTTAAGCTAAGGGCCTGGTTGGATTACCATTTCCAAATAATTTTTAGAGGGCCCAAATTTGACCCTAATATTTTGAGAATTCTATTTTGACCTAAATATTTCTGAGAATTTCATTCCTACCCTTATTCTCTTAGAAATTTCAGTTTTGTCTCAAAATATAGGAAAACACAAATTTGACTAAGAATAATAAATTTCCCCACTTTTGTGGGCTTTTAGTAGAAGATTACCTTTTCCAAAGTCCTAATCTTCGTATAAATTCAGTGGAGTTACATACTCTCCAACGTCCTAAAAATCATGGGCATTCAGTGAAATTATACATTTCCCGATGTCTTATTTCTTCAAGAGCTTTCAGTGGAATTTTATTTTCCCAAAGTCTCAATTTTGTCAGACATTCAGTGGAGGTCTATTCTTCCCGATGTCCATTCCTAATTCATTTTTTAGGCTTTAAGTGGAATTTCATATTCTCCTAATGCCTTAACATTCTTAGGTCAGGATCATATATCTCACCTAATCGACCTATCCAAATATTTTTGAACTACGTTGACCTTGATCCCTTTCAAGGTATGTAGGCACTTACTTGGTAAGGCAGGTCTAGTTATTCATTTTTTCATCTTTGTCCATTATTATTTTATTAATAAGAAAGGGGTAATTTAAATAAATTAAAATTCTTTAAGCACAAACAATTTAGGGTAACCGTCCTTAGGGATGGACGTTGTAGGGTGCCTAACACCTTCCCTACAAGTAATTGGACTCCTGAACCTTTCCTCTGGTTCCAAGGGCCAGTTTTCTTTTATTTTTTTAGTATCCCAATTATCCTTCTAATTAATTGGTGGCGACTCCTATTTTCTTTGCGTTTTCCCTTACGTGTCCCAAAGTCATAAGCGATGGCTTTTCACCGGCCGTCACATTGTGACATAAAGAATCATACTATAGTAGAGAAGCCTTATGGTTTACATATATCCATAGCATATTTTTTGGTGTTCTCTAACATCAGTGAAAAGTGAGAAGATCTCAAATGTACTTTGTGACCAAAGTAATGACTAGCTATGTCACATTTGTAAATTTGAGCACCATAGTCTAGATTAATACCCAATACCATAGCAACTTCCAAATTGCAACATATTGGAAATCAAGGAAAGAAGAAACCAAAATCAGTAATCAAAAGTAGAAGTATAAAAAGAAAAACTAATCTGACGATGCATGATCAAATAATCTTATCTTTCATAAAAGAGGAATTTTTTTTTTTGTAAATGAGAAGGACCAAATCATACCTACTCCAAGTGGTCTCATGTAAGCATGTTAGGTATACACTTGTGACTTGTCAGCAATCCTATGCAACAAAAGGTTTCCAACAAATGTCAGATACATAAGATGCACTGGTAATGTGCGAAAATCTAACTTTAATATTACAAGTAAAAAATGTATCCCTTGGCAAAAGTTTAATTATAAAGAGATTCAACAAGACAATGGTAAAAGAGTTATTTGGTTTACCTAGAAGGTAGGACCACTTAAGACTAATGTTGGACTGTCCCTTTACCCTTTGTGATTCAGCTATAAGTCACAATTATGTTAAATGATAATCACATACAGAAATGTCAATTTTAATGGCACTTCTGTTAATCAAGTTCACCTAACGAATTGAAATGAGGAGATGGAGTTTAATTATGTATTGTTAGTCTATGCTATGCAGGTTTTAGATATAATTTGCATCATCCTGATTATCATTCATTTTTGTCATTGAAATTTAAGAACCCTTGTGCACTGATAGATGACATAAAAGCTGGGGGTACCAAATATTGTGAGGTGACATACTGACGCAATAAACAGAATAGTTACATAACGAGCTTATAAAAAAATAATCTTGAAGAGCTATATGAAATTAGAAAATAAAGCTGTTCCTCTATTACTTAGATGTTGGATCAATGAAGCAAAGATCAAGTACAATTTTAGTAGACATTGAAGAAAGTTTTTCCACAGCTGTTTCTTGCCTTTTTAGAGAGTTAAAACTTTGTACCCTCTACTCTTTAGATGGCAAGATGCATGTAAGAGTTTATATCCCTCTTCTTGTTCTTAATTTTCTTTTTCTATTTTTATTTGGTTTTAAATAAGTAGGCATGAGGCTTGAGCTGGTGAAGGGTATTTTAACAGTTTGACGAAAGACAGAAAAAGGATTAAGTTTTAGATGGATTTTGTCTTTTGGATGAAAATTGATAAAAAATTTTCGCTTTGTGTGTAATAAGCAGTTATGGTGAATGTGTTTGGACACTGTAAAGACTTGGTTGGTTGTTTTATTATGACGCATGCACGTTTCATTAAGGTATTAATTTGTTTGAGCCCATAAAAGAAGTGCCACATCATCTGTCAAAGAAAAACGCTACTGATTATTAATATACAAAGGAAACATTGAAAATGGCAAAGAGAAAAGAGATGTTCATGACATTGAAATAATCCTTTATGATTAAGTGCTTCCATAGGTTATTATTTGCATGTTTTTGAAGGATCAAAGTGAAAGAGGAATACAAGAGGCTACAAATTTAAAGTGATTAATTTGTTGATAGTGATATCTATGGCCATGACTCATGAAACTATTTCTCTAGCTCTTTTCTAAACAAGTAGCCTCCAAAGAAAAGTGACATTAAGAGTTTGTCAACATACATGGTGAAATGCATAATTGAATTACTTTAAAAAGCAGGAAAAAAAACAAATGCCTACATGAGAATAGAATCTACATGTACATATTATACAATTGAAGATACTTTAGACCAAAATGAGTTTGACATAATATCTCTTTACAATCAACTATTATAAATAGGTTTAAAAATTTAACACACTTTGTCAAACTCATTAAAGAAAAACACTTGAAGATTAATAAAGGAAAAAGAATATTCATATATTTTATTGCAAATATTTATTTTCCAAATTACATTTTTCCTCTCTTTTAAATTCATACTTCTTGTTATTAATTAAACTCAAATAAAATAGCAAAGAAAAGATAATCCAAACATAGTTGCTATGTATTTAGTCTGATCCTTTACAATATTTGGCTATTTGAAAGAATTTTTTTTTTTTAAGAAAATGTCATAGGGAAATTATTGCCATGTGAAGGTCTTAATCATTTTGAATGAGCCTTTTTCAAAAGCACCATAATTAAAAACCAAAATTATCTAGATTACTTTTATTCTTGTTTCTTAATTGACACCATCTTCTTTATAGATTAGTTAATGGTAGGGTGATGGATATGAATCTAGGCCCTCAAGCAGGAAGCGCAAGGGAAAAGCTGTTGCTATACCTTCTGCATCGAGGCAGGATTCACTGCATCTCGAAATCGGATCTGACACACCTACTGCAGCTGCAGCAACACCAAAAACAGCAACCTCTGGTGCAGTGAGGTCCTCCAATGACCGTACGAGTCCATTAACCACAAATTTTAATGTTAAGGTTGGTAGTAGATCGGCTAACGGTCACTTGTATATAAATCCAATTGGCAACACCAAGTAAGTACACTTTAATCATTGGTAAATATTATTTGTCTAGCAATTCTAATACTCGTTTCTATAACAAAGTTAATTTTTTCTTTGCAACTTTCTAATACCGACCTAACTATATTTCAAGAATTTACAAACCACATTTCTTAGGGGCTTGGCCAATTGGCAACACCAAGTAAGTACACTTTTAATCATCGGTAAATACTATTTGTCTAGCAATTCTAATACTCGTTTCTATAACAAAGTTAATTTTTTCTTTCCTCACTTCTAATACCGACCGTGAACTATATTCAAGAATTTACAAACCACATTTCTTAGGGGCTTGGCCAAACTTCACCTCAGTTCCTGAAGATGTGATGGAGCAATGATGGAACTAATTTAAGGTATTAAATAAACTTCACAGTTCTTATTCGATTTACTTAATTTTAATGATTACTAACTTTAACCATATTGTTTCTAATGTAGATAGAATGTACTTGGAAACTAGAGTATAATGCTCGAATTCGTAAGATATAGGAGAATAAGTGCTCTAACAGCATGTTGTGGTGCAATTCGGGAAGGGAAGATGAGTGACAACTAGTTGGGCAAATATATCAAGGAGCAACTTTGGTCTATTTGGGATAAAGAAAATTTCAAGACTGAATCAAAACAAAACAAGAAGAACCGGTTGATGGATAAGGGCGCTACTAGCCATTGAGGCGGATCCATGTCCGCATCCGACCATACGAGGAAGCTCGTATGTTTTTATTAACTTGTAACTTTAATTAAGTTTATTAATGACTTTTTCATTATTCTAACACTTGAATCCATTGTCTGTAGGCAAAGGAGTTAGGGAGGGAGCCTGACACTGCTGAGGTCTTCGTATGCAGTACAATGACTCTAAGGGCTGGGTGAATTCATATGCTAAGAGTACTTACGTAAATTAATTTAAATTTCATTATACTTTAATATTATAGGCTAGTTTCTCTTTAATTGTGTTTCAAATTACTTTTCTCTAATTATGGTTCAACTCATGTAGAAATCTTTTAAGAATCTCAAAGTCAATACTCAAGAGTCAATAAGTTTTCCTATCGATAACAACCATTTATGGATAGAGGCTGTCGGTGGGAAGAAGAAGGGGCGGATTTATGGGTTGGGTTCTCAGGCCAGTATGGTGCAGATGGCTTAATCAAGCTAGACACCACAAGTCAGCTAGGATCCTGAAATGTTTAATGAGGTGAAGGATCTCAAAGAGTGATTCTAGCAGAATCAGACTTAGTTAGAATAGGAACTCGAAGAGAGTCAACAGAAGGCGAACAGGATGGAATAGGAACTCGAAGATAGCCGGCAGAAGCATAACCGGATGGAATAAGAATTGCAGATGCTCAAGCAACTAATAAGTGGCATTGCTCATTCTGCTTCTGCCCTTGCCACTCCCCAATCCCCTATCGCTGATCGCACTGATGATGAGAATGATGTAAAAGATGATTATTGATTACTAATCCATATACTTGGTTTTAATTAGCTTCCTAATATTGATATTGATATTGTGTACTTAATTTGTTTATGTCGTATATTTAAATTGTAAGTTAATTAAAATTAAATAGTATAAATTAATAAAAAATTAAAGTTAAATAAAAATAAAATTATAAATATAATAAAATTATAAAAATATTTAATATTTAATAATTAATTATAAATTAATAACAAATTAAATTTAAATAAAAATAAAAATAAAATTATAAGTATAATAAAATTATAAAAATAATTACTAATTATAAATTTATATTTATATTTCATTTATGACGGATTGTCCATCTGTTACACGTAAAAATATTGACGGCTCAAAATCAGTCAGCAAATCCATCATAAACAATTTTTTTGACAAATGTTGGCCATTAGAAAAAACCTGTTTTTTTATAGTTAGAAAGCTAAAGCATAATCAAAATCAAAAATCAAAAATCTTTTCAGAAAAATCAAAAGCCAACAAGATGCGTACTGCCAAGAAGCATAATCAGGACATTAACAAATTACCAGAATATCATTGCAGTACAAAACAAATAATCAAACCCAGAAAATAAATCCCCAAAGACGCATCAGAGAAACCACCAGACTCCGAAAGCAACATATATAATCAACCAAAAGAAGAATCACCAAACCAAAATTCAAGGGAAACAAATTCAACTCTGAAGATAAAGTTCCTGAATACACGACTCAAGAAGAACAGGTTTAGCTCATAGTAAGAATCCCGCAGAAGAAATACCCATAAATTAAAGAAAAAAACACATGGAAAACCAACAAGTATTCAAGCCAGAATCACCTTAACGCATCCAAGGAGAGTCCAAAAATAAAATCTAAATCAGAATGATTATTAAACTAAAGTGAAAACAAAATCAGATTATACTCAAGTCCTAAATGAAATCAACTAAGTAACAGTGTAAACCAAGTTGACAAAAGTCCAGTTAAACCTTCGAAACTATTACTCTGGCTGGACACAACTTCTGAGAGAAAACCAAATGAGAATTTTACAGGAATCAGTCACCAAGGAAATCTTTTACTGCTGAATACTCGAGAGATTTCTGAGGAGGAAAGAAATAAACTGAAAAATGGAAAAGAAAACATGAGCTGGGTTACTTATGTAGAAGGTTGAAGCTGAATATACTCGAATAAAAGAGGATATCTGAAAAGCTTCGAGTTGATTCAGTTGAAATAAAGTCACGATCAGCTGGACCTCCACGCTTGAACTGAGAGAGTAACTGGACGAGGGTGACCCAAGGAGCAGCGTGCAAATCTGGGGAAAATAACCCCCAATCCTGCATCGGAACTTCCCTGTCAGTCGAGTGCTTAGCTGGACTACGAAAAGGGTTAAGAGGAAGGTGGAACAAAGTGGACGAAGAGTATAAATTGAGATGGAGGGAAACGGGTGAGAGAGCTGGTGGGAATGCAGGACAAGGAAGAAGTTATTTCTCGGGTAAGGCTGATGGTAGATAACCGAGAGCTTGCTTTCGGAAAGACCAACCAGAGAAGGGTTAAGAGTTAGCAATTAAATGGCTGTGTAGTGAAGCCTGCATGCCGCTAATAAGGAAGGATGGGAGAAGGTAGCAACTCGGGTAAGCAGAGGGAATAGCTGGAAGAAGAAAGACCGAAAGGAAATTCTGGAATCATAGGAATTCTGTTTTACTCACAATAACCTCATCACCTTCTTGTTACTGTCATTTACAGTAGAGAGAGAGCTGAGGTTATGTTGTAAAGAAAGAAACCAAGACTTAAAAAGGAGTGTTGCAAGCTTCAAAGCCGCTACTCCTCAAATATAATTTTTTTATAATCAAGGAGGCGGTCATTACTTCTCAGGAATAATTTTTTTATAATTATTAAGTAATCAAGCAATTATTTTTAGTAAATAGATAATGCACTTCCCAACATTTTTCATTATATTTTTATAAAAAAATTTTAGATTTCATACATTCCACAACAACTGTTCACAACACAAAACGAGCAGCTTTTCAGATGTCATAGCATCAGGAATGAACATTATGTATAAAAAGAAAAGAAAAAGTACTGAACAGTCAGAAATATTGTAGATCAATCAGCATCTAGATTGAATGATTTTCATTCAAATTTATGTAGTAAAGGAAAATACATGGCTACGGTATCTCCATTCACTTACATCATGGATCGACTGAGCCATCACTACTTGGTAATTTAGGGGATGGTAGTGATGTAAGAACTGACTTATTCCAATTATAACAAATATCAAACTTCTGAGTCTTGTTATTGAGCCTACATGGACGATCTTTTGTTATGCTCCAAATACAATCATGTGGACACTTGTCCTCATCTCGATCAGCAATGTAAATATCAAAGTAATCCGAAGCGCCAATCCAATTCATGCTGCAGTAGAACTGGGTAGTTCTCCAATAGTTGGGTCGGAATTTAAACTCATATTCCACTTTATAGGCAATATGATGCACTCCAAGATCATCTTCTGCGGATTTACAGTGTATTTCGAGATTCATACCCTCACCCAAGTCATTGTTAATGTGAACATGTGTTGTGGTCAATCACCCAGCCTCACTTGCAACTGCAAGAACGGCAAGGAATAACAACAGGTGATAAAAGATATGGCCACGGGGTTGAGTCATTTTTGTTTTATGTTTCCCAAGTGCAAATCAAAAGGCTTGCCGATGTTTCTCTGTTCGACCACATAGATTGTGGGTTGCATGTTTGTGTCCTTTGTGCTGCTCCATCCATTTCAAATTATTTTTCATTTAAAGTAATGTCACAAGAATTAAGGTAGCTATTAAATAGTATTAATTCTAACAAAAAATAAGTGTATTTGACTAAATTACCTTTATTAAAATTAATTTAAACTCTTGTTACTACTCTATTGAAAATAATAATAAATAAAGGTAATGTTGAAAAAATAATGAATAATATTTCATTGGTAATGTAAAACGACAGATAATTTGAAACAAAATAAAACTTCTAAAATGACAAATAATTTGAAACGGAGGGAGTACCCAGTATCATCACATAAATTATATTGAAATTTAACTTGGAAAGTTATCAATGATAATTTTCTTTATTTTCATCTCAATTAATTTCTGAAAAAAAAGGGCCAAGCTTGACCTTTTTTTTTTTTTTTTTTTTACAATTTCCAAGGATGGATTGACTATTTTTACAAATTTATTAATGCTGCCTTAATTATTTACCTTGAAATATTAAAAGGGGGAAATGTCACTGTTTATGTTTTAGTAAAAGAAATCATTTAATACAAATTAATTTGATACAATTTTAAAAAATGTAATAAATACACATATGAATGCATTCATTGTACAAGTTAAGTAATTAATTAAAGATATGATAAATGGTTCATTACTTATTCATTTTTAATTTTTATCAATAAAATTTTTGTATGCAATCACAAAATTGAGGTGTTGATGAACTAATCATGTAAGTGATAGCATTTTATGAAAATTTTTATTATTAAAAGTGTATTTTCACTGTACCTCTATTACTTTGTGTATTTTAAAGATATTGCGTTATGTTGATAGTTGAAAATCAAAAGCACAATAATTTTGGCCAATTCATTTGTTTAGTTTTTAATCCCAACAATAAATTCAAAATATGACTAAATTGTTTATTATTTTAACAATGACGTCATTAATTTTACTAAAATATAAATGAAAAATATTATATGTTTTAATGACATACTTTAAATCACCAAAGACAAACTAATTTTGTTGGATCAAAATTCAAGAGAGTAGAGTAAATTTATCTTTATAAGAAAATAACAAATAATCATGGGCATGGAGTTTTTCTCGAATGAACCTTATGACTTTTCTTATATGATTCAAAAGCTTATTTTGTTCCATATTAATTTAAAAATGAGTATATCATAAAGTAAAATTATAAATGAATGTACATAAAACATAGTTTAAGTGACATATTTTCAGCACTAAATGTTAGATGACTCTAACATTACCAATTTAAACTCTTAATCCTCTCTCAATTGATAATCTGATTAATGACCATTAAATGGCTTTTAAGGCACCAACATTATAAATAGAGAAATGTTTCGCTCACAAAAATAATTCTCACAAAATTTATAAATTTATTTTTAATCAGTCAACATATAATGAGTTGATAAAGAAATATAAGATAAGTAGTAATGATTCCCTAAAATAGAATCTTATGTTCATTGTGTGAGAGGAACATTTGTCTTAAGAATATCAAAGGCTCTCTCTTATGTCTATATGTAAACAGGGGCGGAGGCTCCTTCAGTTGTGGGGGCTCTAGCCCCTCCAAAGTTTTTAAGAAATTGTTAATGTAATTAATATTTATTATTTAAATATAAAAATATGATAATTTATCCCTCATAAAAAAATAAATTTTAAAGAGGATTTTAAGTATTTAACTAAATTTTTTTACCCTCTTCTGTAACAAAAACAATTCTTTTAACTTCATATTATATTAAAATAAGATCATAAAATAAGAAAAAAAATTTAAACTACAAAATAATAATAAAATATTTAAAATCACAAAATAACAAAATATAACTTATTGAAGAATTTTACATTAAACTAAATATGCTCTGTTTTTTCTTTGGAATAAATATGCTCTATATTTTCACCTCATGCATTATTGCATTTTGTGTTCTTAATTATTGCTAGAAATTCTATGATGGACCGTATCCCCTTCCCCTTTATGGCTTTATGTGGGACAGTGGAAGAACACTTATTTGGATATTGTATTCATTTTTTTTCTTTTATGGATTTGATTTAATTATATTTCCTTTGGTTATATTGATAAAGAAATTATCACTATTTTTAACAAAAATTCTATAATAATTAAATTTGATTCAATAAAAAAGTATCGAATGCAACTCTCTTACAAATAATATATGTAATTCTCTAAAATTAATAAATTTTTTAGTTTGTATATTATATATTATATTTGACTATTTTAATTTTTTAATAATTATATATGATTAATATACTTTTATTAATGTGTTTAATTTTTTCTCTAGTTCCATTGGTTCAATCAAAATTGTCACCCTCTGCCACTGTCTATAAATACCTGATTTGGTATATGAAAGTGTATGAAAAAACCATGTGGTGAAGAACTAGCATCATATGTATGTTTTATAATATTACGTGTTATATTTTGGATAAAGAAATGATAATGATGGTAGAGTCAATATCTTTCTTTTAGCGTAAAAGTGTGAAGCAGTAGTGACGGTGTAGCCCTTCCAAGTCGGGTCATGTCCCCTTGGATTCAATTTTGACATACTGCATATATTCTGTCTAAATATATTATCATTTAATTATAAGTAAATATAATGGAGTGGTCAGCTTACTTAAGAATTTGGACTAATGGTGTCTAAACCATTAATTGCCGCACATCGGGACCAGCTCACTTGTTTTAATATTTTTGTTACAAGTCTCCTTATTTTATAACATTGCTGCGAAATATTCTAAACTAAAAGTATATTTTTTTTATCATGAATTTTTTTTTCAAATGTTTGAGTGTTAGTTTTTTAAATTTGTTTATTATTTGATTTTTCGTCGCTCATCAATGAACGTTTTTTTAAGGATGGTTCTCTAATCTCAAATTTTTTTCTTCAAATGGCGTAGCAAAATTTATTAACATAATTGTTTAGGAAATTATTAATCAAATTTATAAGGTATTTTTTGTCTTTCTATTTATCAATTGAATGGGTGATCAATTTTTCAATGATTATTTAGTATATTGCATGGAGAACATGGAATTGATACTATTTGTAATGAAACTACAATGTATACATTTCAACGTACAAAAATTGGTAAAGGACAACTTTAAAAAGTTGATGTATTTTTTATTTACTTAATAATAATTTTTTAAATATTATTGCAGTTGTTGTTATCATTTTACAAAAAGAGTGACACCACTTAATAAAAATCCTAAATCTACCCATGATGTTGGAATTAGTTTGTGTCATATGCTCATATATTGCATGGAGAACTTTGTCAATAAAGGAACAAAAAAGCTATTCCACTTTGGGCATATCCTAACATAACATTGGCAACTTGCCATGCTGCTCCCATTTCCCAGATCGTGGAATTGAGCATGTCTCAATAAATGTAAGGTGAAATTTAGAGAAATGATATTATCATACTCCTCACCCTAATATTTATCTCACACTTTCTCTTACATCTATTATTTTATTATTATGTATCAATCACTTTTATTATTTGTATATATTATATCTATGGTGAAAAATGAGGTGTGGGAAGAGTGTGGAAATATCATTTCTTAAAATTTATCAAGCATTCACTCACATAGGCCTTGTAAAGATGGGCTCCAACTACTTTTTACTGTAATTATGCAATAAAAGTTTTTAGAAAAGTAAAAACAGTTTCAAAATTTTATATAAAGAATGGCCTAATTAAGGATCGGACCAGTAACTAGTTTGGTGGTTCAACTAGCCATTCCCATTCAATTTCTATAACACTGGTTGGTGGTTATTATCCCCTTAATAGTTGTGCCTTGTTGTTTGTTGTTCTTGAACTTATTTTGATCGGTCGTAAAATGGTTTGTGTATGGTAGTGTCACACCCCAAATTAGGAGTGTGATCAGCGCAATGCATACTCACGCCTTGTGCCTTGAAAGCCTCAAATGCAGAACCATATGCATATGCAGACTCATTCTTTAAAACCATGTTCGTGAATTTTATTGAAAATTCGACAGCATGTCCCCTGTAAATATAACCTCGCCCAAATGTTCATAAACAATAAAGGAGCTAAAGCCAATAGGAAAACAGAAAACAATATTTAAAATCTTAAATGAGGGCTTAGCTCCAACCTCAGAAATATCCAAATCCAATCATAAGTTCAAAACAAGGAAATGAAAATAATGTCATAGTGACTATAAGGAACATCCTAAGAAACCAAGTCTACTTCTAGAAGTAACTTGTAGAGTTAGAGGCATCAACTGGTAGTGGCTAGATCTAGTCATCCTTTGTAGCTAAAAATAATATAAACAACATGGGGTGTATCTACTGATTCAGTGAATGCAAAGGTGCCTAGCAGAAAGTAGGACACACGCAAGACTAAGGAAGATACATGTCATGCCTCAATTTCTGGGCACGTGTTTGGCATAAAAAACTACCGCTGAGATTGTACCAGCTTAAACATGACCATATGCAACTACAAAAAGACCAAATAATTATAAACAATAAACTGAATAGAATAATGCACTGATGAACAAAAAGTCTAAAATACAAACAGCCTACACCATACCGGGTGAACAGACTCTCCATTAACACAAGATAGGCTTCCATAGCTAAACCACAATTGATTACAACAACATGCATACCCCTCATACTAATAATACAACTCCTAGGGCTATTATACACTTCATGTAATACCCCTTCTACATAAAAAAAAAAAATTTCCTTGAACAATATCCTTTTTAAGGAACATCATTTATTCCAAACCATGCTAGTTTGGGAATTAATATTTCTAAACTATCCTAGTAGAAACTTTTAACATAGTAACTTGGAGAGAAGTTATGTGAAAGAGAAAATACTTTTATTTTAAATATTATTTTAAAGTAACTTAAATATTTTAGATTTCATAAAAAAATCTCGCCCTTTTGCTAGAAATTGAAATTTCCAGCCACCTTTTTGATATTATAGAAAAGAAATTACATGGTCCCTTGGGAAACACATCCCCAGCTATATATCAAAGGATTTTTTTCAGCAAAGTTTCCAGCTTTTTCTCAATTTCTCTAGACTCTTCTCTCCTAGTCCAAAATATTTGAGTAGCTGGCAATATTTCAACCACACGCTGGTTCCTTTTTGCTTCCAAACTTTTCGAAGCTCCATCAGAAATGTCCTTGGTTATTTAGCAGAGGATACCCCAATCCACCTAGGCTTTCTTCTACTGTCTATAATCTCTAGCTATCAATAGAGTCTTCTGTCAAATTTCAGCAAAGCTCACAGCCATAAGAACCTATACGGATACATCACCCCTTTCCAGTTTCATCATTATTGTGAGTATTTCTTGTTTCAGTATCATTTCATAATTTTATTTGTGATAACTATGTTCCGTAATGTTGGTCACTCTATTGACATTCTAGCAGTATTTTTCCTCTCTCGGGTAAATCTTCTAAAATTTATTTCGTGGCTTTCTTCTTTGTTGAAGCCAAGTAAACGACCTCTACTCTTCTTTCTTAAATTACTTTGTCCCCTTTCTCCCAATTGGAAACTTCAATGGCTCACCTTCTTGTAATTGTTTTTACTACTAAGGCCAAAAGCTATACCAGAGAGAAATTTGCAGCATTTATTTGGGGAAATTCTTAATTCCTTTCTTGCTTGCAGCACTTTGAGTTCTCATTTTAAGGGGTTAGTCTTCTCAGTCCCTTATTCTTGATAATTGGATCTTGAAGTTAAGAATTTGTCCTATTGCTTATACACCCTTTGTGAATTGTTCAAGGTTGTTCAGCTCCATTTCAACTGAGTTAGAAATTGGGGAAGCTTGATTGCATATCACAATTTGCAGGGGAATTAATTGGATTAGACAAGGATAGTTAGAATTCCTCCATCTAGTTGGTATGATAAGCTCCTTAATTGGTGAGTGGATCCCTATGCCCTTGGTTACATGTGTTTTTTTTTCCTTATAAACTACATTTATTTAAATTACGATAGTTAATAGTGATAATGAATTATTATGCCTTCTAGTTTTCTAAATGATACCATTCTTGAAGCGTCCATATTAGTATACAAAAGTGGTTCATTGAAATAGTTTGGATACTACATTATTTTTGTGCATAACATGAAATATTTTCTGACTTATACTATGTTTCTTATCCTATGAGACATTATTTTTGTATAATCCATACTTGAAATATATCTTCTTAAAGAATCTTTATAGTTATGCATATGGCAAAGAAGTTGAATGTGGCATCATTTTCTTATCTCCAATGGTCAATCCACTTATACCTGAATTGGTTCTCATTGCATCTATATTGTTAATTGACCACCACTACTCATACATGATAAAATGATGTATATTGATGCATTATGTTTCTACCTTCATGTGAACTATTTATGAATAAAGGAGTTATGTTTTTTGATAAAGGAAAAAATTCTTTTGGGTGGAGCCTTAGTTACTTCCATATGGAAATCCTAGGTGCACCTAGTATATAAATTGTCCATGGACTATATTGGGAGGCACAAGGAGTTACACGGGACAGGTATATGGCTAACATCTATGAGTTGAGCTCACTTCGGATGTATACTTATATGTTACATGTTCTATGAGAGAGTTTCCTATGTGAAGAACGAGTGGATCCAGCTTCAACTTAAAATTATATGACAGAGTTATCTGAATTTCCTATCTATAAGTGTGTGGTTTTCATTTATATAAGTATATGAAATGTTCATTTCTTTAATGAAAGTTTTGTATAAGGATATGGATTTTATATGTATGAGTTCATCCATCCCTAGACTATATGTTTTTTTTTTCAATTACAAATACATGGAATTTCTATCTGTAGGTACATAATATTCATATAGTTACAAGTATATGAAATGTCCATCTATTTGCTCTTATATATTTATACATATACATGAATTATAATGTGAAGCTTACAAATATATAAAATTTACATGTTGATTTCATGGATCTCATGAGTACGAGTTTATAGCACCCGTGCATGTAATTCTTTCGCCTTTAATTGTATTTTATTATAAATATTAGTACTTGGATTTTATGACCATAATTGTATTCTCCTTACGTTCATCAGTATATGGGTATAACTATTTTACTTTACCTTATTATGTAAATAAAATACATATACTATGTTATTTTTAAACTTGTACCATTGGGCAGAGATTTTCCATCTCATTGAGTTTATGACTCACGCCCCTTATTTTTTTCCGAGCAAATGAAATTGCAAGTACTTATGGGAGACAAATGGAGCAACAATCGAGGTCTTGAATAGTTGGATTAGGTTATGAATAGTCTTGTGTTGGTAAAAGGTCTTGCATATTTTCTTGTGTGTGATACATCTTAGTGGTTGTGTATGGCCATGTAGGCTTACGTTATGGGTTGAGGTGGGGATGTCCATTGTGTTGATATATATATATATATATATATATATATATTTTTTTTTATCGGAGACTATGTTAAATTTTTTTTTAATGAAATCTCCCCAACTTCATTTTAACTGTGCAATTTAAATTAGTAATATAAGTTATTTTTCATATTAAAGGCAGAGTACATGTGAAGGCTTGTAGGATGTAATCTTATGGTTGGTTTCTTACGCTGGTCACATGCTCGGAATTGGGGCGTGACACTTCAAGACTATGCAAATGTCCTAGTCAAACTGTTCGATAATACCAATTTTTACTCCATTCTCCTTCAATAAAGCTTGATGAATTTAGATGCAGAATTCTAATCCTGTGATTAAAATAATGATAAAACAATTATTGAGCCATAATATGTTTAAAAAATATAACACATGTATCTACATGCCTCAGGTAATAGTATATGCATCACAAAACATCAAGTACTAACATATTACTCTGTGAAACAAAATAAATAACTACATTAACAATAAAATCATTAAAGCTAAAAACTATAACCTCGCATTTGATACATAATCATTTTTGAATAACTTCAACTTATAAAGTATCAGGATCCATCAGAGTTCTATTGGAAAACTCAAACTGAGAAATCATCAAATACTGGCTCTTACACTTAGCCCCTTAACTACTCACTATAAAGCGACGCTTCTAGGACTGGCTTAACCAGGGAAGCTCCTAAAGGACCACTCAACCAAGGGATAGTGAAGCAACTATAGTCTCTACTAGGACCACTCAACATATGGGTCATTTTCTATAACATGAACGCCATCATGACTACTCATTGGCGAAGTTACAACCTAGGTGCACCTAGTTGTTCTACTATAGAAAAATATGATTTGAAGGTAATGACTATGATTTTAAAAAAATTTTCTCAACAATTCACCACATGTTAATATAAACAACAAACAATCCATCATTATTTAGCTACAATCATCATTCATTATCAATCCATCATTAACCCATTCTCCCAAACTTAAATTTCACTTTGTCTTCAATGTGAAGAAGAAAGATAGAAACAATACTCCCATAATTTTATGAATGATGGAGTTGAACATGTTTACAAGCTTCTATTACTTTGAAATTGTTCCAAAACCTGTACAACACAATTAAAGGGAAAACAAGGTATTCCATTAAGCACAAAAAACTGGAGGGAAAAATAAAACTTAACATCAACCAACAAACTAAAAACTAAAGACAAGAGAAAAAGGGAAGAGATCCTTGGATTTCCTTCCAAGAAGTGTTTGTTTAAAGTCATTAGCTTCACTTTGTCATTTTCATTCTTATCTGGGGTCTCCAACATCAAGAGGTGCATGGCTCGTTTGTGCTGATGGCTTATATGACTGCTTGACTTTCAGATTATTCAATTTTCTTTTAGTTCTTGGCTTGTCTTTGACTTCATAAGGTGGTTGATCAGTGTTGATAGCCTCTTTTTTGACTTTTGACTTGTTCTTTCTCTTTGATTCTACACTTATGAGACAACTCTTAATGGGGTCAATGGTATTGTTTTCCCCTTAGCCAACTCATAAATCAAATTAATGCTACAAGTATGGTCAATATAAAAGGGAGATGTATAGGCTATAGACAAATTAAACTCAACTTCCTCATCATTTACTTGGAAAGATAACTTCCCTTTTCTAACATCAATTATCGCCCCACCTGTTGCTAAGAATGGCTTACCTATAATCAGTGGAATTTCTTAGTCTTCATCCATATCCAATATCACAAAATCTGCATGTAGAATGAATTTTCCACTTTGACCAACACATTCTCTAGAATACCAATTGGATGTTTTATTAACCGGTCAGCTAACTATAAAGACATAGTGGTAGGCTTTAATTCTATTAGCCCAAGTTTCTTAACAACAAACAAATGCATCAAGGATACACTTGCTCCAAGATCACACAATGCTTTAGAAAATTGGATCTCTCCTATCTTATAGGGAATAGAAAACCCAATGAATTTCTCAGCTTTGGTGGCAATTTTCTTTGTGTTACAGTGCTATATTCTTTTGTCAAAGCTATGGTCTCAAATTCCTCTATCTTCCTTTTCTTTGACATAATCTATTTCATAAAATTGGCATATGCAGGAATTTGAGCCAAAGCATTCGAAAATGGAATATTTATGTGTAGTTGTTTATAGATGGCTAAGAATTTCTAAAGTTGTTGATCCATCTTACTTTTCCGGAGCTTCTGTGGGAAGGGAATTGGTTGTACATATTGCTTCTCTGATTCTTTCATTCTTTATGAACCAACTTCTTCATTGATTCTTGAATCCTCTAATGAGCCACTACTTTCTTAAGAACTTCTCATGTAATATGCTAAACACTTCGCTATTTCAATCTCTGAGGAAATGGAATTGGAGGGACATGTGCTGGAGGTGTGACATAAGGTGTTTCTTTCTCTTCATCTTCTTGATTGATGCTTAGCAACACATCAGTATGTTCCACCTTTTCAGAATTTGGGAGCTCTCTGCCACTTCTCATAGTAATGGCATTACAATGTTCTTTTAGGTTCACTTCTGTTTTGCTAGGTAAGCACCATTGCTCTCTAGAATTTATAGCATTGGCTAGCTGCCTCAATTACACTTCCATATTTCTGTTAGAGATCACTAATTGTTGAACGTGTGTCTCCAACTTTCCAAATCTATTAGAGGTAGTAATGGCTAATTTCTCTATAAATGTCTCCCAAGTTGGCTTGCTCTTTAGTTGTAGTGGTTTTTGTTGGAATCCAAGTGGTTGAAAAAGTCTTGAGCTACTTGCCTAATTCCCTTAGTCTCTCCATCCAAAATTTGGATGGTTTCTCCAACTTAGGTTATAGGTGGAGGAATATGGGCTATTTTGGGAATGCTGTTGTTGTCATCTATATTTTGACACATATTGTGCTTGCTCAAGCTACATGCATTCAATACCACTATGAGGTCCCCCACATAATTTGTAACTCATAGATGGGGCTTGAGATAGCATTGAAATTCATGTCCTTAATTTGCCAAGCATCTTAGCCACATAATCCACCTTGGCATTTAGCATGTTGATGCCATCTACTTCATACATTCCTTGATTTTGATTCCAACCTTTCTTAGGCATTCCTCTTTTAGCAGACCATTTGTAGTCGCTTGAAGCCATTTCTTCAAATACCTCCATTGCTTCATTATCAGTGAACTTCCTCATTAAAGAACCTCATGTTGCTGCATTTACTATATTTTTAAGAAGAGGTGTGTAAACACCTATTTTTGTCCCATTATTTCATTTTTTTTACTTTATTTTATTAGCCTATTTATTTATCTTCATTATTTTAATTTTTATATTTTATTTTATTTATTTACTATTTTTTATTTTATACAAAAGTTAAAAAGAAAAAATACACCAACCTATTGCACCTAATCAGACCCCACTACATATAACCAATACCCACTATCCATTGGCCTAACCCACTTGTTATCCAACAACTCCAGGCCCAAAATCTGCTTCCCTCTGGCCCATTAAATCCAGATCCACAAACTGGATACCCAAACCTCCAAACCCGGATCCCTTGAAACCCTAAATCCCCAAATCACTCCCGACCCCCTTCTTTTACCGTGCTCTATCCCTTCCTCTGCAACAAAACCACTCCCCGAGCCTCTGCTCTCACTACTCTGTCACCCATTCTACCCGCTGAATCGCCCATCCTCTCCACGTAACCCCCTAACCATCACTCTTCACCCACGCAATCCCGGATTGGATCCGTCGAATCTCCCCACCATCCCTCTGCTATCCACTCTCCTGCAGCTCCCTCTGAAACCCTTCCTCCATTAACAATCTCTGAAAATCACGCCCACTCTTCCACTTAAGCTCAAAAAATCCCATCTCCTATGCACACCCTTTTTGCCCCCTCACCGGTTCTACAAACCACCATGATGATCATCACCTTGGAAACTCAGCCTCAAACTCTCACCTCATGCGATCCTCTCGTGGCGTCAACTCTGCAATCACATCCTTACTCTTCTATAGCTGGATTCACCTACTAGTGTGCTCGAGGAAGCTTGCGTGATAAAATGGCTATATAAACCAGGAGAAGACAATCAATGGGCGATTGAAAAACTGAGGTTGAGATAGAGAGGTGAAATCACAGAAAGGTGGAATCTCAAAGCTAAGACAGAGAATCGAAACCGAAAAAGGAAACAATTGAGAACTTAAACAAGGTTTGAATATCTGAAATCGAGTTAGGTTTTCTCTCGATTTGGATAACACACACCATCCCTGTACACTATAGGTTCGGATCCTATTCCCAATTTCTCGTTTTCATAATTTCTGGGGTTGGATTGACTTCTGATTCATATGTTTCTTGCCATGTAGCTATTTTTGTATGTAATCTTTGGATTCAAAACAGATGAATTCATCTTAGACATTTAGAACGTGATGTGCATTCATTTTCTTTCCTGTTTGGCCATATGATCTATTTTTTGTTTAGTTAGATGGTTTTGTAGGCTATGAATAGAACACTTCTGTAATTGCTAATCCATTGATGCATAAATGAAAATTAATTCAGGAGGTATATAGTAGTTTGATTTTCTGGGTATGTGGAAATATGTGAGAATTTGAATTGGGGGTTCTTTTCTGGATGAATGTTCTTGGCTAAAGATAAAGACTTTAGTTGTGTATTATAGATTTGAGTGCTGTTTTGGTTCCTTTTCTGGAGTTGACGTTGATTTCCCGCATTAAAATTATTTGAACTGGTTTTGATTCCCAAATGGGCATATTGGCTACATGGGTGTTGGAAACTTGATTAGTTCATTAAGTTAACTATGGTTATGCATGATGAATTCGAGTACCTTGTGCAGCTTGCTCATTTATGATGTTAAGATTGGTCATCATGTTATTTGTATCCTTAGGCAATTCTGATAATGGTTTAGTGAATTGATCATTGCATGTTTGCTATCCTTGGTGGGTGTAAATCAAAACGACATGCACTGTTTTTTGGGTCTTACACTTCTTGAAGGAATGATGAATAAGCTCTTTTACTGATTTTGAAGATATATCATTAGTTCTTGCAATGCTTATAACACATGACTTTATCTAATTTTGGAAAATGGATTGCAATCATACTTTTGAAATAGGATTTATGGGAGTTGGATAACTTTTAAAAAAAGGAATTAGCATTGGAATATGGATTATAGGTTAGAAATAATTGCAGAAAGATTTTAACAAAGCTTCAAAGGCCTCATTATTTCAAAATGGGTTCAAGGCCTAATTCCCTCTTAAATGGTTTCAAGGGCCTAATTCCCTCTTAAATGGTTTCAAGGGCCTAATTCTCTCTTAAATGGTTTCAAAGGCCCAATTGATTCAAAAAATGACTTCAAAGGCCCAATTGATTCAAAAAGTGGTTCAAGGCCAATTATTTTCAAAAGGGCTTCAATGGCCCAACCAAATGTTTTCAAATTAGAATTCAATTAAAGTCCATCTTTTTTTAAATAATGAGATTTTAAACTGCATTATGAAATCTCATTCTGGTCCTAATATTTCAAAATAAAATAGCAGCATTGTCATGATATTTTTAATAATTATAGTCTAACCCCTTTATTTTCAACAATCTCATCTTGACCCCACCATTTTTAGTGATTACATTTTGACCTCATTTCTTTCATAAATCCCTTTTTCACTCCATTATTTTTATAGAAAAAAATCACTCTTAATATTTAAGGGACTTCCTGTAAAAGTTTATCTTCTCTGAAGTTTGGTTTTTCATGGACTTTCAGTGAAATCTCATTTTCCCAAAGTCCCAATTTTCACGGACATTTAGTAGAGGTATGTTCCTTCCAATGTTGTGGTTCTGATCTGGACTTTAAGTGGAAATTTGATTTCCCCTAAATATCTTAATATCATTTTCAATTTAATCAAATTATTTCAAACTACGTTGACCTTGATCCCTTTCGGGGTACGTAGGCACTTACTTGGTAAGGCAGGTGTAGTTATTTATTTTTCCATCGTTGTCCATTATTATTTTATTAATAAAAAGGGATAATTTAAATAAATTAAAATTCTTTAAGAACAAACAATTTAGGCTAACCGTCCTTAGGTATGGACGTTGTAGGGTGCCTAACACCTTCCCTACACGTAATTAGACTCCCAAACTTTTCCTCTGGTTCCGAGGGCCAGTTTTCATTCTTTTTTTAGGATCCCAATTATCCTTCTAATTAATTGGTGGCGACTCCCATTTTCTATGCGTTTTCCCTTACGCGCCCCAAAGTTATAAAATGATTACTTTTCACCGACCGTTACATTGTGACAAGGTGTCAAGCCCTTGTAAAAGGTTTTCACCAGTAGCCATTTAGGTAGACTATGATGAGGACATCTTCTCTACATATCTTTATATCGCTCTTAGGCTTCATATAATGACTATCCATCAAACTGCGTATAACATGTAAGATCATCTCTAAATTTCACAGTCTTTCCTAGAGGAAAATATTTAGTTTGGAAGGCTTAAGATAATTGAGCCCAAGTGGTGAATGAGTTTGGAGCCTTAGATTGCAACCATGTTGTAGCTTCATCTCTTAAGGAGAGTGGAAATTGTCTTAACCTGATTACATCATCGAACCCTATTCATTTTCACTACATTACATATCTGTAGAAAGTAAGCAAGGTGATCATTAGGGTCTTCATTTAGACTTCCCCCAAACTGTGCATTTTGAACCACCTGAATAATCTCATGTTTAATTTTGAAATTATTTGCATTCACTGTAGGATTGACTATACTACTTTGTGAGCCATTAATATCCGGCATTGCATAATCCTTCAACAATTTCCTATGTTGAGCAGGTTGATCAACTTGATTTGCTTCCATATTTTCATAATGAAATTGACTTTGTTCTAATCTCTGCTACCTTCTAATTTTGCTCAAGGTTATCTCAATCTCTGGATTGAAAGGTTCAACTAAAACACTGTTCATAGGCATGCTTTAAGCACATACAACAAAGATTAGCACTTAAAAACTAATTAAAAGTAGCAAACACAAACTTTTTACCACTAAAAATGAAATTAAATAAAAAATTGAAAAACCCTAGAAAATGATGAAATTTGGCCCTGAAAGGGTGGATGCACAATTTTCTCTCAGAAAGGTGTTTCCCTTTGGAAAGGTATATGGTTGCCACCCAATTCCACCAAAAGTTTTTATGAATAGTAAAAAAACAAAACCAGAAAAACAAAAAATTTGAAAAACAATTGCTAAAACAATAATACAGCCTAAAGTAATGCAAGAAATTGTTGGTGTTGATATTGAAATGTTTGCCTCCTTGGAAACGGCACCAAAATCTTGATGCGTCTAAAGCATACCACAACTATATAGGTCAATTTAAAACAATATAGTGCAAACAAGAGTATCGTATCCACAGGGAAGGTTTCAAAGTACCAAGATTACGCAATTTCCTAAATTATTTAGGCATTAAATTAATCAAATTAATAATGACAAAACATAATGGTAAAGAGAATTCAATGACAAAATATCCTACGAATCAGTTTCATCAATTGAGTTCTGCTATATAGATTTAGTAATGGTTGTTTATATTTTCTAAGTTTCTAAGTCACAGCAACTAGATTCCCAGATTTTTATATTATCTTCTTTCAAGATATAATATCTCTATTTACATTAAACGTATGTCTATTTTCATGATCACATATATTCATGAAAATGCATTAGGCCTCCTGGAATATAACACATGTCACATAAGTGCGCATCTAGATTGTTTTGATGAGCTTGTGCTTTTAAGCTGGTACTTCAAATAGAAGGGCTAAATTTAAAAAAGCAAATATTTAGTGTTTAGATGCAAAAACATAAAAGTACTTTTGTACAGGTAAAATTATTGAAAATGACAAGGAGAAACACTTTTTATGTATTGTTCTTGGATAAAAAAATAATTATTACAAAATTTGAAAAATAAAAGTTAAAAATAATTTTAAATATGTAATATATATTAAGTTAATATTTATTAAAAAACCTATAATTAAAAATTTTATAATTTTGGTTTTATTTTAAGTTTTAAATTATCATGTAATGGAATGCACATTATTTTAGGAAACAAAATTTTTATTGTGTTTGGATATAAAAACTATTATTACAAGAAATTTTATTGTGTTTGGACAGAAATGGAATTTCATAAAAAGAGTAGGGGTAGACTTGTCCAAAAAAATTTCTCTCCCATCCATTGAGAACTAATTTTTTTAGAAGCTACAAAATGTAGAAAAAATTAGGGTTATTTGCTTTCTTGACCAAAAAGCACTACTCCTATTAAGCTATAGCTAAACGCCCATTTAAGGAAAAAGTGCATTTTTTTTTTAAAAAAAATAGCTTCTAGGGGAGAAAAATAAATATCTAAATGCGTTCTATTTCTAAAATACACAACCTAGGTTTAACAAATTCCAAAACTAAGTTTGAGTTTCCACTTTTGTTCCATCACTCAATGTCTTAGACAAACAGATCATGGTCAGTAATTTGTAAGTATTAAACTCAAATTCAATAAATGGTAATAGAGAAAATATATCCCAAACAACTAAAATTAATTCATAACAAGAACTTCAATGACTACATCCTAATCCCAGAATAAAGATTTATCTATCCATGGTAGATAAATTGAAATAGAAATTATTGAAGGAATACATTCTAAAATAAAATGCAATAACTAAGTTCAAAAGAAGATAGAGAAAACTCTTTAATGGCAGAAAATGATGGACGAGCCCTCTTCTCATATTTGCAGTCCAATCCTCTTTCAAAACCAAAATCGAAGCCTCCTTCTTCTCTCCTTGTTCAGCGGCCGTTTGCACATCAGAAAACCGAGAAGGACTCGTGTTTTTCCTCTCTTCAGAACTTAAACCTAGTTAACTTGCTGCCCACCAAAATGTCTGTGTTTTGGGTCCATTTGCTATGAGTGGGTTTGTGTTTAGTTGCTTCAATGTTGCATTTTGGAAATGGGATTGAGATGTGCGGTTTTGGGCTTCATTTGTGCTTGTGCAATTTTGCTTGGGCTAAATCTGATGTTGCGTTTTGGGCTTCAGTAAAGTGCTATTGTGTTGTTATTTTCTAGCTCCATTTTATTGCTAAGAAATAGGAAAAATTAGATTATGAAAGTATAAAATGGAGAAATAAGAGATATTACACTAAACACTTAAAATCATGAATAACAACAATAAAAGCATGCAAAACACCTTAAATTAATACACTTAAGTCCAATAAAATATTTGTAATAAAATCACGCATCAATAACATAACCAAAAAGAAATACCTAAGCATGTGTTCGCAACAATTTGAGAGGACTATGAAATTAAAGTGTGACTGATTTATTTCAAGTAGATTTGGGGAGAAAAAAAATAATCTCATAATTGCGCATTTTTTATTACGAAAGTGTATGGTATGAATTTTATAATGCATGCATATTGTCCTTAAGCATTGAAAAGCATGATTTAGTGAAAAAGAATTGATGGTACACATGATTACCTTTCTTTAGTTTACTCATTTTAAATAATAAAGGTGTATGGAAAAAACTTTAGAAAGTTTCCAATGATATTTACCTTTACCTTGATTATGAAATCTCGGAATGATTATTTTTCAAACGTTGATAGCTAAATTTATGGTGAGTAATCCATAATTTCCCTTGAGGTAAAATTGCTTGGTGCACCTACGTCTGATGTTTAGAATCGGTGATGACTCCCAGTTATGTTATATTGTGTTTGGTTCGGTGGCTATTGAATCCCACTACGGACCGTGACCTAGCCAGTGGGGTTGATGAGTAGGCCCTAGTATTATTGATTCTCTTTAGGACGGTTGATGAGTTGCCCACTATTATTATTGGTTCTCTTTCGTAATGAGCCTCGAAGGATCAATGATAATTCTCCTGCAAAGGGCATGGAGTATCCTACCCTATGTTTGAATAGAACTTTGATTGTGAACTGCATAATTCATTGTAAAAAGACTAAATTGAAGCTAACTTTGATGTGAATTTTGAGAGGATCATGATTATAGTGTTTCGATAAAGAATTTACATGTTGATTTTTAATATACGATGAATTTGTCAATTTTATTGACCATGCTTAATTAATAAAATGGTTTTACTCATTGGGCTTTTTAGCTCACCCGTTTTATGAAATTGTTGTTTTCAGGTGAAAGCCATATCTAGAAAGTAATCAGCCGACCCCAAGTGCAGCAGAAAGGAATGTGTGGTTATTGGCCTTGTTGAGAGACAAAAGTATACGTTTTTCTTGGATTTGAATTATGTTTGAGACTATATTTTCTGAAACATTGATATGAAATAAATAAAGTCCTAAGTTTTAAATTTTATTATCATTTCTATCACTTCCATGTTTAAGTTATATAAATTTTAATTCTGACAGTATTAGGGTTACTGGAATTAGATAACGTTTCACCTTTATCTAAAGCTATCTAATTCCAGTGTTGGTAATGGCCCATAATTAAGTCGTACCTTCAGTACTAATAAAAGAGTGTGATTGATTGACAACCACTACTTATATATAGTTTCTTTTTATAATATTGGCAGATATTACTCAAATATAATTTTTTTTATAATTATAAAGTAATTTTACAATAATTTCTAATAAATAATTAATTCAATTCCCATTATTTTTCGTTATACGTTTACCCAATAAGATTTTAGATTTCTTCATTTCACGACAAATTTTCACAATAATAAGTAGCTCTTGAAAAGTAGCATAGTTCTAAGACAGCTGTCCACCGTTGGTTGTGTAGATTGAAAGACGTCCTTAATATCCGCAATCTGGTCCAAAATACATGGCAGTCTCACATTTTCGGATTTAATGTGTTTGTGGTTGTGTAGACATGCACTGGTTGAGTGGAATAAATCCAACCATCAATATTTTGCCAGAGAAACTATTCGGTTGAAAGCTGATCTGGTTCAATTAAAAATTCCCAGCCCTATGACAAAGCCAGTATTATAGAAGCAGGACACAAATTATCTGCCGCCTAGAAAACTGAAGAACTATTTTGGAAACCAAGGAATCTCACAAAATTGCTTCGGGAAGGAGACAAAAAACACCTCTTCTTTTCATGCTCAAATAGTTAGTAGAAGAGCGCAAAATTCTATTAAACCAATCCAGGATCACAACATTGAATGGCAATATGGAAGGGTAAATATTTCACAGGCTGTTTTAAATTATTTCCAACAATTATTTTCATATACTGCTTCTGGTGATTTTGAAATTGAATTCAATTTCCTTCCAAGGAGAGTTACACACCGCATGAATAGTAGATTACTCAAGCCAATATCTCCTTTAGAAGTTCGAAAGGCTGCATTTTCTATTGATTCTAGCAGGGCTCCACGAAGTGATGGCTTTAAAGGAGGTTTCTTGTCACGACCCAACTGGTATGAGAGATGCGTAGTTAAGTGTTCTTTGGAAGCCCTTCCCTACAAGCCAAACTCAACTCAATGCTTAACATATATAAATCTTATACTAACTCATTTGAATTCATGTGTTTCAACTCATAAAAAACTTGAAATATACGTTGTAATTGGGCACATGCGGGCACAAAAACCGAAGTAGAAATATGTACACTTCATATGCCAAACACCAAAACATATACAAAAAAATGATGCATGCTCTTTCACGCCCCAAAAATTTCTTCTTGGGTACGAGACCGGCATAGGAAACTACAACCAAGTAGTAACCTACCAGCCTGGATCTTAACTCATGCAAAAATGTTCATTTAGATAAATTAAACTGGATAACATACTTCCATAACTATATATCACTCATGTGAAATTTAACAAAAATTGGATAGCATATCCCCAGAAATATGGGCATTTCCAGGGAAAACAACCACATCAACCAGTGGTGGACAAATCACCAATCAAAATAAGTAAGCCTCCATAGCTAGGACTCAATAGACACAAGACTAATTACTACTGTCAATGCCAATGACAAAACATTTCAGCAAATATTTAACACGGCACAATGGACATAGACCATGCAACTCCTATTCAACTTTCCAACACTAACTCTAGAAATTACTCCATTAGCAAAAGAGAAAACCCACCAATCTTCAGATGGTGGGTTCATGAGCAGTTGAAGGATCAGATTGTTGAGATGCCGCGAAATTATCTAAAAAAGTTAAAGAAAAAGGGTAAGTCATAAGACTTAGTGAAAAGAATCTCACATGCCCTAAATCAAGTTTGAAGTTGTGGACATATACCCTTATAAATAAGAAAAGGAGGAAAGAAGAAAGAAAAAAAATAGTGGCTGTATTACAAATCAAAATGACTTTTGTAAGAAATTAAATAAATAGGCAATGCAAAATAGAATAATTAAAGGTGTGAAAAATCACCAAGAATTAATTGCATACATGCACACGAATTAAACCATGAAGTCACCTATATTCAACTCAACAGTTTGTA
>JASKGM010012576.1:0-35916 GCA_034509205.1 Ceratonia siliqua
CGACTTGTAGGAACTAGCCACTAGCCAAAGTGTGTTCTCACACTGTGAGACCTTTCTGTCCTGGTAGGCAGGTTTAGCGGATAGGTTGATATGTTATGGAGCTTAATCAAGGTTTACGAGTCCAGGGGTATATATTTTAGTCCTGATTGGGGAACTGACTTAAATGAGGGTGTTACCTATTTTGATTAAAGGACAGCTCGGTTCTGACTACCTCCTTAGGGATTGAAAATGAACATTTTAAAGAAGGACCATTTTGTTTGCGCTGAATCAGAGTCTGGTTGATCTTACAAGTTTATACCACCTATGATGCCATAACGGAATAACACTCATACAGAAGAGAAGCCCGAGGCATTTCGTTTGTGTTGGTGGGGAGGGTGGATCATGAACTAATCTGTTAGGTTGAATTAATTGTTAATTGATAAGGAGTAGCTTGCATGTTTCTGATAATGCCAATACGTGTTAGAGAGATTTAGTTGCTGGGCCAAGCTTGTTAAATTTAAGTCAACATTAAGGTAATATGACGCATTTTTATAACAGAGGGAATTAGGTCTTCCTGGTGGGGTTTAAATATTCTAATTAGATTGGGCTTCGAGGGCCCAATTCAGAATTTTTTTAGAATAATAAAATTGGCCTTTAAAAAAAGTTAAGTGCTTCTAAATGGCTTCAAGGGCCCAACTTATGATTTCTTAGAATTTAAATATGAGTTTCAAAGGCTCGGTAAAATTTGAAAAAGTGGTTTCAAAAATGTTATTGAAATTGGGGCCCGGTTAAATATTTTGTGGGGTTTTGAAAATCAGTTTTAAATTTTTGACAAATATTTTTCATAATTATAACTGACCCCAATGTTTTTTGAAAATCTTGATTGATCCCAACACTTTTGAAAATTTATAATTAACCCTATACTTTCAATAATATCATTTTGACCCACAATCTCTTAGTAATTGCATTTTGACCCTAACATTTTTAAGAATTATATTTTAGCCCCCAAATTTCTTAAAAGTCATGTTTTGACTCATATTTCTTTCAAATCCCCTTATCACCCTATTATTTTTATAAATTCCATAGACTCAATGTTAATGAACTTTCAGTAGAAGTTTATCTTCTCAAAAGTTCAGTTTTTTTGGGTTTTCAGTGGAATCTTATTTCCCCAAAGTCTCAACCCTCACAAGCATTCAGTGGAGGCTATTTCTCCCTAATGTTCTAATTTTTATAGACTTTCAGTGAAATTTTATTTTCCCAAAGTCTCAGTTTTTACAAACTTTTAGTAGAGATATATTCTCTCCAAAGTTTTAACCCGCTGTCTAGGCTTTAACTAGAACTTAATTTCTCCTAAATGTCTTAATCCCTTTTAATTAATTAATCAATTTAATCAATCAATTTCGAACTACGTTGATCTTGATCCCTTTTGGGGTACGTAGGCACTTACTTAGTAAGGCAGGTCTAGCTATTTATTTTTTCAT
Organism: Ceratonia siliqua; assembly: GCA_034509205.1. Lineage (NCBI taxonomy): Eukaryota > Viridiplantae > Streptophyta > Magnoliopsida > Fabales > Fabaceae > Ceratonia > Ceratonia siliqua. The sequence goes on from JASKGM010012576.1 coordinate 1,461, forward strand.
CTTTGTTCAATATTATTTTATTAATAAAATGGGTAATTAAAATACAGTAAAATTATTAAGCACAAACAATTAAGGGTAACCATCTTTAGGGATGGACGTCGTGGGGTGCCTAACACCTTCCCCACACGTAATTAGACTCCCGAACATTTCCTCTGGTTCCGAGGGCCAGTTTTCCTTTCTTTTTTAGGATCCCAATTATCCTTCTAATTAATTGATGGCGACTCTAAATTTTCTCTGCGTTTTCCCTTACGCTCCTCAAAGTCATATATGATGGCTATTTCACTGGCCGTCACGTTGTGACAAAATTAAATACATAAAAGAAGAAATTAGACAAATGAAGCTAAAAGACATAGCTTTAGAATTACAAATGTTCAATTTAACAAATAATTCACAAGAATTACCATAGACTAGTAAAACAAAAGGAAAATAAATACTCATAGAAAAAGAACCATAATCAAAAGAACAAAAATAGATAAACATAATATCTAAAATACAAATACAAAAATAGTATTGCCCAATTAGATTAGTTATTAACAATGACTATACCCTTGAAACAATAGTCTTGTTTGACTCAAGAGCAGACATGAATTATATATAAGAATAATTAATCCCTACACAATATTATGAAAAGACAAAATAATCGTTAAGTAGTGCAAATTGAACCAAATTACACATAAACTATAAACTTTCAAAAGCTCATATATGTAACAATAAGACATATTTCAAAACCACATTTGTTTTAATAAAAAACTTGAACATATCAATAATTTTAAGAACACAATTTTTAACAACAATATACCAATTCCAAGTTACAATAGAAGAAAATACCACAACAACCTTAGGAAAAAAGAAAACTTTTGAATTTATTCAAAAATCATATTTAAAAGATTTAAATCTTTTACAAAATTTAGCCACTTTCCAAATTAACTTAATTATAAAAAAGGCAGATCATATTAAATCTCTAAACAAAGAAATACATTACAAACGAATAGAAGAACAAGTTAACAAGCCACATATAAAAAATAAAATACAACAGTTACAATAAAAGTTTGAAAAAGACATTTTTGTAGAGCACCCTATTGCCTTTTGGACACGAAAGAAATATGTAGTCACTTTACCTTATGAAAAATAATTCAATGAGAAAAACATCCCAACAAAAGCTAAACACATTCAAATGAACAAGAAATCTTAGAATATTGCAAGAAATAAATACAATAATATTTAGCCAAAAAATTGATTAGATCAAATAAATCACTTTAGATTTGTCCAACTTTCTATGTCAGAAGTCATGCTAAAATAAAAAGATGAGTGTCTATGATGGTAATCAATTATAAATCACTCAATAAAGTTCTTAGATGGATTACTCTCTCATTTGTTTATATATGTAGAGAGTTTAGTGGGTAGGTGTAACAGTAATTATTCTTAAAAGTAATTAAATTTCCTCTTGCGCTTCAAATTAAATTTAAAATTAAGATATAATTTAAAAAATCTCTAATTGCTTTGCCTTAAAGAATTACAATATAACTTTCACTTCACATATATATTATACGGAATTAAAAAAATAAATCATTTCTCAACTTTTGTCTTGAGTTTTAAAAAGTTAAAATAAAAAATGCTGTTTGTTATTTTACTTAAGATAAAATCTCAAACTTACTCCGATAATTATTATTTTAAGATATTAATATAAAAGGAAATATACAAATTAAGTTGTTAAAAATTTAAAATAAATTATGAGTGCTTCTGCTCTCCCATAAATATTCTCTCACAAAATTAAGAAATGTGATAAAAAAATGAGCGGGTGAGGTGAGATTAGAGCTTGATTGGATAAGTTTATATTTTAAGTAAGTATTTTAAGTAAAAGTGACTTTATTAAAAAAAATAGTTTACTTTTGAATATAGTAATGTAGAAATATTTTTAATTGTAAAAATTGTTTAGATGTAGAAATATAAAAGTAATTTTGTATTAGTAAAATTACTAAAAAATGTATATAGAATCACCTTTTTTATATTTTGTTTAGATAAAAAAATACTTATTATAAAATTATAAAATTATTATTTGATTTAAATTTCTAATATATATTATTAAGTTAATTTTAATTAAAAATTTAGAATTAAAATTTTAAAAATTCATAGAATTAAAATAATTAGAGAGGAGTGTAGTGAGGAATTCTGAGTGAATGAGAATTTTGAAGTTTGACCGAGTGTAATTTTGTCTAAATAGTCTCTCTTTCGTGCGTTTTTCAAAAACTAAAAAAATTATTTTGTTTTATTAAAAAGTTTTTTTTAGAAGTCTGCATAAATACACCTTAAACTCATAAATGAATTTTTTTTATTTAAAAAAGCAAAAACCCAAACAAACGGGCTTACGGGATTGATAGAACATATTAGGCTGAGGTGAAATGAAAAGATTTTGTAAAATATTGTAAGGGGTGTTTATGTGAGAATAATTTTTCTTGATATATTAAAGATATAATTATTATATTTAATTTTCTTATATATATATATATATATATATATATATTAATATATATGCCTATTAAAATTATAAAACTATCAATTATTTAAAATTTTAGATATTTTTAATTTTTAGAACAAAAATTATTTTTTCAGTTTTGATCCTTTTAGTTTGTAAAAGTTATAATCTTGATTCCTCTAATTTTAATATGAAGAATTTGATTCTTATAGTTTCATAAAAGTTATACTTTTAGTATGTTCGTTAACTTTTCATCCAATTTTTAATTGAAATATTGATGTAGCTTCTGAAAAAACTCCACATATGACACATCAATAAATAATTTGCCACATTACTTCCAATTTGTCACGTCAGCCTCATTTTTTGCCAATTCCCCCAATTTCTCCCCTAGCGTCCATCCAGCGTCCTTGTTCAAAGGATTTTCAGAAACTTGCTTCCATCGTTCAAGGTGTGTTGTCTCCATCATCAGCGAGTTGGTTGTCATCTCCTTATCCAGCGTCATCTCCGGTGTCCATTTGTGGCGTCATCTCCAAGTGTTGCTATCTATATGCAGCATCAAGGGTCTGTGTTGATCTTGTTTGGCCTTGATTTCAGTCATGTCTATCTCTGCATTGTAATTGTCCTTTTATTTAAAAACCAAGTTGCAGTAATGTATATTATTAGTCTCTGCACCAATTTTCCAGTTTAGATATCTATAATAGATGACACAGTTGCTCTGTATTCTTGTAAAAAGCCATCATGTGCCCGCTTTCCTTTTATCCATCTTCATTTTATTATCTTGGACCATCGTATTGTTGAGATGTTGATTGTCTTGATGAGGAAAAAATAAAAGAGTTCCAAGTCCTTAATTCCAATAGTTGAGGTAAAGGGGAAAGAATTCACGATATCCAATTGTCAACTTCATAAAGTTTTACTAGGGATTGGAATGTCCTAAAGTTGTAAAAGAATTTACAGATGAAGTTAGAGAAGAGGGAGTTGAGTGAGACATCTAAAACCACTTAATTTAAGTGGTCTCAGTGCTTCAATTATCTCAATCTTTAAGTAAAGAGTAGATGTAGACAAGTCTAACTTTCACTATAAATCTCACCGGAAGATATAGTAAACGTGTATATTCCTACCGACCCATTTCGATGTGAAATGAAAAACTTTCATCATAATGACGCTAGAGATAACCCTGCAGATGGACACAAGAAATGACGCAGCAGAGGGAGACGACAACCAACTCACCGGTGATGGAGACATCACAACTTGAACAATAGAGAAGAGGGAGTTGAGTGGGACACCTAAAACCACTTAATTTAAGTGGTCCCAGCACTTCAATGATCTTAATCTTTAAGTACAGAGTAGAGATAGACAAGTCTAACTTTCATAATAAATCCCACCAGAAGATATAGTAAATGTGTATATTCCTATCGACCCATTTCGATGTGAAATGAAAAACTTTTACCATAATGACGCTGGAAATGACCCCGCAGATGGACACAAGAAATGACGGGGGAGACGGCAACCAACTTGTCAGTGATGGAGATAGCACGCCTTGAACCATAAAAGCAAGTATATGAAAATCCTTTGAAAAAGGATACTGGGGGAGAAATTGGGAGAATTGGAAAACAATGGAGCTGACATGGTTTGCTGACATGGCAAATTGGAGGTGATGTGATAAATTATTTATTGATGTGTCATTTATGAAATTTAATTATTTTTTTAAGGTCACGTCAGTTAAAAATTAAATAAAAAGTTAACGAAATGATCAAAAGTGTAGTTTTTATAAAATTGTAGGAACTAAACTCTTCAAGTTAAAATTAAAGGAATTAAAGTGGTAACTTTTATAAATTAAAAAAATAAAAGCTACAATTAAGCGTAATTAATAAATAATAATTTAAAATTTCAGAAAGTAGTTTCACTCAAGGATATTATATATTTATGGCTGAGAGACACGTGAGCTATTTCTTTCCCGTGTCTGTCTTCCTCTGCCATAACGCCAGCACCCAAAGAAAAGGACTTCGAGGCGATGCTTATCGCGCAAACATAAAAAAACGACGCCGAGCTGAGTGAAATTTTCAACGACCAATTTCCATAATCTTGCCAGGTAGACGACGACGGGGGCGGGCAAAAGCTACCGGTTGGTGGTGGTGCCGAACGCCACTCTCTATACATCTTGATCCTGTATAAACGACGTCATATCGATCACCATCCTAAAACTCCCCAAAGAAAAATTAGCTCCTCATAAAAAGGTATATCTCACTCCGGTCGTTTCCCCTTTTGGTTTGATTTCAATGAATTTCTTTGGGAACGTGATTTTCCTTCTGAATTGTAATTTTGGAGCTGTTGGATGACATATCTATTCTTTTTTGTGTATGCTTTATTGGGTAAAATCTTTACCAATCTTTTTATTATAGAAATGTGCGCGAAACGATGTTTTTATGAGAAATATGGATTTTATGTCTGATTTTGTTTCCATTTTGGTGTCAATTATACTGTTTTGCACCGGTTTATTTTCTTGGTACCCCAAGATAGTTGGGAATTCTTTGGATTATGACTCCTTTGGTCCCCCGCTCCCCTCTTGTTTATCGTCCTTTTTTTTTTTTCACAATTATTTGAAGTTCAATTTTTCTTCCTCTCATTCGCTTGGGACAAGTCTATTTTTCTAGCCTTTGAAAGTCAAGGTATCTGGTGGAGATTCATTGGAGTAAATTATATGGATACTGATTTTAGTTTGAGCGTAGATGAGTGGCGTAGTCAGTGATTGAGTTAGATGGTGCTGATGAATTTTATGTACAAGTACTTTTCTTTCTTTCTACTCTGCTTGGTTTTTAGCAAATGTGATTGAAAGACAGAGAATAATGCCTTGGGAGAGGAGGAGAATGTGTAATTCCAAATTCTTAAAATTATCAAGCATTACTTGTCGATCAATATAGATCACTACTTATGTGAAATGTTGTTGAAGTATTGATTTACTTGATAATACATCAAAATATCTGGTTTTCTCTTTTGAGTGGGAAATTCTACTTTTCTATTTCAAATATGTTTCGGAATTTAGCTGGGTAGAAACTGCAATGAATATTGTTATTCATGCTGTAAATAGAAAATGGAGTATTAGTTTTAGCTTACTATTAGTGATTGGATGATATTCATTAATTTTTGCTGCTATGACTATTAGACACTGTTTTGCTTATAGAAGTAATTTAGTTTAACATAGCACTCTTGTTAAGGCAGAATTCTGTAAACTCATTTACTTGAGTATAAACATTACCTAATAGTTATACCATTGATGAAAGTGATTTATTTTCTTTTAGGCTGCCTGCGAAATTCACTGTTACAGGCTTACAACAAGAATTGTATATGATATTATTTGAGATGAATATATTTCTTTTTAGGGTGACACAGGCTTGCTGTAATGTTTCCATGGTTATTTAATGTAACAGGGGGCTGGTAGATTTTGATCTTTATTTAGATTTTTCTAGCTAGGTAGATTTTGTGTGTGTTTATCATGTGGACTGGGAAAGAGTTTTTATCATATCAGATGATACTTTGAAGATTTCTTGACCTTCCTGTATTCTAGGTTCTATTTGATCTTCTATTTATCATTTGTTATGTATAAGTACCATATTCTTTTGGTTCACTTAGTGGTTATTTATTTTTTCACTTATTTTCAGGCCAATGGCATCTTCTTCAGACTCATGGATGAAGGAATATAATGAGGCTGTGAAACTTGCTGACGATATCAGTGGCATGATTTCTGAACGGAGCTCGTTTCCCCCATCTGGACCAGAAACCCAGCGTCATGCATCTGCTATAAGAAGGAAGATAACAATATTGGGGACCAGACTTGATAGCTTGCAATCTCTTTTATCGAAGCTTCCTGGAAAGCAGACTATGTGAGTGTTCAGTAGTTAGTCTATGTCAGTAAGAAAAGTCATTCTATCACAGCAGAGCAATTACGACCTGAAACACTATGGACTGCAGTGTTCTGAAACTTTTTATTTTGAAATAAAAGTTTTGAAGAATTTTCTTGACCTTAACTATTTTTTTCTTTTGAAGTTTCCAGAGCTATGCTCAACTTCTCAGGTACTAGCCTAAAGGACATATGTGTTATTATTGAAAGAGTCAATGTCTTCTTTCCAGCTGTAAAGGTGTATGATGAAGTTGCATTATTGTTATTTGAAGCTTGCTTGATTTATAATGATGTGCAGATCTGAGAAGGAGATGAATCGTCGCAAGGAGATGCTTGCAAATTTGAGATTAAAAGTTAACCAAATGGCTTCGACATTGAACATGTCTAACTTTGCAAATAGGGATAGTTTGCTTGGACCAGATATAAAACCAGCTGATGCAATGAGCAGAACTGTTGGCCTGGATAACCATGGAGTTGTTGGACTACAACGGCAAGTTATGAAAGGTTACTTAATTTGAATAGTTTAAGAATTGGAATTTGTTGTTTGTAGTCTTGTACTTTGGTTCTTGATGTGGAATGCTATTCAAGCAGAGCAAGATGAGGGCCTTGAGAAATTGGAGCAGACTGTAACAAGTACGAAGCATATTGCATTGGCTGTGAATGAAGAACTGGATCTACACACTAGACTCATTGTATGTCCCTTCCTTTGTAAAATCTCTTTGTTCTTGTTTTTTGTTGGCCCATTTTTATCTTTTATCTCTCTGTTCTAAAATTGAATCCTTTCTCTTTCTTTGACAGGATGACTTGGACCGACATGTAGATGTTACAGATTCTCGGATGCGGGTAACAATCTTATATTAACTTCTATACTGGGACAAATCTCATGTTTAGGCAAATGGAAGTTACATTTTCGTTTGCAATATACTTAACCTGCCTTTAGCATCAGTCTACACTACACCATGCAATATTATCATTGAAACCTTTGGCTGGTATGATTATGAACTTGCATTAACCCATGTCTAAATGATAAACCCCCAATATTGAAAGTTTATAAGAGAAAGAGCAAAAATATGAATGGGCACGTGGCAGGACAAGAGTTATTGCAAGAAGGAAATTATTTTGTTAGAGATTTAGTTAGGCTGAGAGAAATACTATAAATGGGAGGTGAGTCAGTAGGGGGATATCGAATATTTTAGAGAGAATTAACTTTGGGAGGTGGTTAGATGCTCAAACTTTTGGCAAAGGGGTGCAAATGGCAGCGATTTAATTATGAGTCACGTGCCCGGTTGTGGGTCTTGGGCCTTATTAATGGGCCTTATTAATGTGCTGTTGTGTGAGTCTTAGCTGGAGATATTTTCCTAGCTGTCACCCAGGCTAGAAATATCATTATCCACGCTGGGTAATTCTGTTTTAGTATTGCAGTGTGTCTATCGGTGCAGTCAGTGTTGTGTTTGGAATAATTCTCCAGAAACAGAGTTCTGTCATGTATTTAGTGGCAATTGAAGGTGTGAGGCTTCTACTAGTGTAGTTGATCAATTTTGTGTAGCAGACTTTCACTTATATCAGTAATAGATTAATATATTGCATTAGCTTATTGGTATTAGAGCAGGTGCAATGCCTTCCACGCATTCTTCCAGCTCCCAGGCAGCTGCGACCCAACCAGAGAATGAACCCCTGTCTATGGAAGCTCAGCTTACGCAGATTAACTGTGCATTAAAACGTCTTTTCCAAAGAGAGCAAATGGTTGAGCAACTCCTGGAGCGTTTCGGTAGCAGACTTGAGGTGGTAAAGGGCTAACTATCACAATAGAACAATGACCATGCTGACCCAGAACTTGAGGATGTCGGACCAAAGAGGAGAGCCCACCCTCATGAACGACGGGTTGGAGGAGCTTGGGTGGCCAGAACCAAAACCTCTCAGACACACAATGGATGTACTGGAGATCACTTTCACTTGATGAGGTGTCTAAAAGAATGAAGGTGGAGGTGCCATACTTTCATGGGAAAATGGAGCCTGACTTATTTGAAGACTGGATAACAGCCTTGGAAGACTACTTTGAATGGTTTGGAGTGCCGGAGGACAGAAAAGTGTGCTATGTTAAAATGAAATTGAAGGGTAGTGCTAGAGCGAGGTGGGCAAGTGTAGAGGAGCAATTAAGGCGCACTGGACAACCACCAGTTTCTGGTTGGGAGGAAATGAAAAGCAAAATGAGAGCCAAATACTTGCCATTGGACTATGAACAAGTAGTATTTGAAGAAATGTGGCAACGGAAGCAAGGTTCCTTGACTGTGGATCAGTATGTGGACCGTTTTCATGAATTGACGGTTCATAGTTGAGTTGTTGAAACAGAACAACATACCTTAGCTCGAGACAGGGCTGGATTGAAGAGTGAGCTTAGGAAAAAGATGGTGGCAGCCAGGTTGTATACAGTGGAGGAAGCATATCAGTTGGCTCTGTGGATAGAGAAACAACTAACTGTGGTAGTAGGGAAGAAACCAGTACAAGTTGAGAGCAAGTTTAAGAAGACGATGGATAATTATTATTCTAGGGGAGAAGTCAGCAAGCCATTATCCACTGGTGATGGCAAAGGAAAATACATGGGAGAAGGAAGTGTAAGGGGTTTGGGAACGGTGTGTAGGGGTGAAAACAGGTCAGACGGTCTATCAAGAGCCTACTGTCGGCTTGGCCTGACTTGGCCTATTTATCAATTTAGGCCATGCCAAGACCTTTATATAGACCTATTTAACTAAATAGGCCAGGCCTATAGGCCGACCTATATTTATATTTTTATAATAATATATATATATATATATATATATATATATTACATTTTTATATTTTTTAATTATATATTTTTAAAATAATTTTTTACAACTATAATGCCCAAAACCCTGAAATCCCCAACCTTTCCCCTTTTCTCATTTCTCAAATCAGATTAAACTCAGAAGTGTGCCTTACCTACCGCGTGCGTGAAGAGTCGCCCTAGTTGCTGTCGCTGTTGCTAGCTAGCCCCCTTTGTCGCCGAAAATACCAGAGAGGTCTTCGTTAGGTAGGTCTTCGTCGGCTTCTTCCAAACTATAATCTTGCTTTGCACTATGAACCATTGCTACAACGGAAATCTCCATGCAACTCAGATGACAAAGTAAATAACTAGAATAATAGTATGGTATTCAACTATCTTATACGACTTCTGGTTTGTGTTTGTTTTTCGAATGCAGTTAGTTTATTTTATTTGCAATGTTGTATGTAGATGACTGGCAAGCTCAGAGGAGAAATATATTTCTCTTTTTTTCTAGCCTTTCTGTCCTTTGATGGATATTGTGCTCAATTGTACTAGTGTAGTCATTCTAGTGTGTAACTATAATGTACTAATGTTCTATGACTGTCATTCTAGTGTTACAACATGGTAGAGAGGTTTATTCAAGGTATTTTGTGAATATTTTCTTAATTTAATAGTTAGCAAGAAGATGGGGTTTGATTTAATATTTAGTGAAGCAATGCAGCTTTTTGATGATTCTCTAACTAAATGAAAGTATCTATCTGCAAGCTTCGTCGTAATAGGATGCGATGCAATAGATTTTTCTGCAATTCTATTTCACATCAACATCTGGGACTTGGTGGCTTTTACTTCTGACGGTGGCAAAGGTGAAATCATGAGTAGGGAGGTTATGTGAATGGTTTCTTTAAAGGCGTTTCCCTGTTTTGTATTCAGAGAGATTGGCCATCTTTTTTGCATTCTTAAACCTCTTAGGCTTAGAGTTTTCTTTTAGTTTCTCTGTTTAGAAGGATATCTTATCCTGCTCTGTCATTGTATTTTCCTTCATCCACAACATTTCTTCCTTTATTAACAAAAAAAGTGTTGAGAACCAAATTTATGCCATGTAGGATGGTGATCAGAATCTGGAATATGCTTGATAGACTTTGTAGAAATTCTAAATTTGAATGGATTTCTATCTATCTATCTATCTATCTATTAGTTTAATAATTGGTTCCATATTTATAGAAACGTTAACGTGAAGATAAAACTGCTTTGCTTGTGACTTGTGACCCATCCATCATCTTTGCATAAAACTTCAAGATTCAGTCATTGACTAGTTCATTGCCTATTCTTTTACTGACAATTTATCAGAACTGAAGGAGATTAAATTACCAATATAAAGATTATCAACCTTGCAATTTTTCTTGTTGCCGTTGTATTAATTCTGCTTCTGTAACTCTATTGTTGTTGAATTTGCTATTATAAATTGTTGTTATTGATTGGTGAATTTGCTACAGTCTAATATTGCACAGGTTGTTATTTATATAGGCCAAAAATAGGCATTGACCTACATTTGGCCTTGTAGACCAAAGCCTCTTTTTGGCCTGGTAGGCCAAGGCCTCTTTCTTGACAGGCTAACAGGCTAGGCCAGACCCATTTTTTGGCTTATAGTAGGTAAGCAAGTCAGGCTCAGGCCATGACTTTGTCATACAGGCTTGGCCTATTTTAGCCAAGGTCTAGCCTGGCCTATTTTTACCCCCAATGGTGTGTCTTACCCTGGAGAAAAAGCTAGCTGTGATTTGTGAGAAAGATTTAATTCTTCTGTACACAGTAGAAGAGGGAGAATTATCAAGGGAGGAGCATAGCCTGGAAGAGGAGTATTTAACAGCTACAAATATGCTTAGTTGTGTCATAAGAAAGGTGTTAACTGGCAACAAGCAAGTAGACAAAGGAGAGGAGGAATGGAGGTGTAATAATATTTTCCATACTAGATTAGAGCATAATGATAAGGGACTTAACACTATAATTAACAATGGGAGTGGCATGGATGTGGTGTCTGAAGATGTGGTACCGTTTAGGGTTGAAGGCTGAGGAACATCTAGCTCTTTGTCAGATTAGCTGGGTGGATGAGAAAACAGTGTTACTAGTAAGAAGGAGATGTTTAGTTAAATTTTCATTGGGAAAGAGGTATAGAGATGAGGTGTGGTGTGATGTTATACCTATGACAACTTGTCACATTCTCTTGGGTTGACCTTGCTTATTTGATAGGAAAGTGTTGTATGATGGATTCCATAATACCAACTATTTTAACTTTAATGGAGTGAAGTTGACTTTGGCCCTGTTTGTTTGGGCTTATTCTGATAATAAGTTACTTTTTTTCAAAAAATAATGCATTCTGATAAAAATATACCTGTTTGTTTGGACTTATAGAAAACGGATAAGTTAATGAAAATGGAGAAAACCTCCTATAAGGAGAAGTTAAATTTTTTAGTTGATAAGGAGAAAAATAAGAAGAGAGAGAAATCTTCATTTCTAAAATTGTTCACCATACTTCAAAAGCCTTTCTAAATTATTGCATTCAAACATAAAACAACTTCTCCTTAAAAAAAAGTCCTTATTCCTGTAGGAGGAGGAGAAAATGCATTCTCTGATAAGCCCAAACAAACAGTCCCTTTGGAGCCCTTACAAATGTCGAATTTTGAAGAAAAACCTAGTAACACAGTGCTGACTATGAGGCCATTCAAGAGGGAGTGGAGTCCATGTCAAGCACTTTTATTTGTTGTGCAGCTGGAGATCAACCCAGATGATGAGGATATTCTTGAAGAATTGACTTCCCTCATTATGGAGTTTCAAGATATCATGCCAGAAGAGATGCCACAATAGTTACCCCCATTAAGGGATATTCAGCGTGCTATCGACCTAGTATCAGCAGCATCACTACCTAACCTTCCTCATTATAGGATTTCTCCCACTGAACATGCAGAGTTATAGTGACAAGATGGAGTTACTGGATAGGGTTTTATTAGGGAAAGTACTAGTCCCTGTGTTGTTCCAATTTTATTGACTCCAAAGAAAGATGACACGTGGAGAATGTGTAGACAGCAGGGCCATCAATAAGATTACGGTAAAATATCAATTTCCTGTTCCACGATTAGATTTTATGTTGGATCTGTTGATTGGAGCCTCTATCTTTTCTAACTTGACCTACGCAGCGGTTATTGCCAGATCAGGATTCGTCCAGGTGATGAGTGAAAAACTGCTTTTAAAACGAAAGAAGGGTTGTATGAGTGGGTGGTAATGCCTTTCGGGTTGGCTAATGCTACAAGTACATTTATGAGAGTGATGACTCATTTACTGAAACATTTTCTGGAAAAATTTGTTATGGTATATTTTGATAAAATATTGATATTCAGCAGCAGTGCAAGAGAACATGTAGATCACATTGCACAAGCTTTTAAAGTGTTGAGGAATGAGAAATTTAATGTCAACAGGCATAAATGTACTTTTATGAAGAATGAAGCATATTTTTTGGGATTCATTGTTTTAGATAAAGGAGTGGCCACTAATCTTGTTAAAGTGAAAGCCATTTAGGAGTGGCTTGTGCGTCAAAACCGTTGAGAGGTTTGGAGTTTCTATGGATTGGCCACATTTTATAGGCGATTTGTTTGGAATTTTAGCACTATTATGGCTCCCATTACTAATTGCTTGAAAGAAAAGAAGTTCAAATGGAATAAATCTGCCCAGAAGGCTTTTGAAGAGATCAAGGGAAGGCTAGCCCAGGTACCAGTGCTAGAACTCCCCGATTTCTCTAAATTGATTGAAGTGACATGTGACGCTCACATATTGGGATTGGTGGAGTACCAAGCTAGAAAGGCCTTCCCATTGCTTATTTTAGTGAGAAGCTGGGGGAGAGCAGGTGTAGATATTTTGCTGATGAGTTAGAATTACATGCTTTGGTGCAAATGTTGAAGCATTGGCGTCCTTATCTTCTTCATCAAGAATTCATATCCTTCACTGCTCATGATTCCTTGAGACATTTAGGGCCCGTTTGGCAAGGTAACTGATTTTCACCCTGAAAAGCTACTTTTTTTTTTCTTTTAAAAAGCACTTTTGTCATAGTGGTGTTTGGCAACATTTTTTTTGTCTAAAGTGCTTTTTGGGAAAAAAAAAAGCTGAAAAATAGTTATTTTGAAAAACAAGTTTTTCTTGCTTCTGGCTAAAAGCTATTTCAAGTGGAAGAGAGAAATTTTTATGGACAACATTATCCCTATACCGTTAACATATTTCCATTCATGTCCATCCCAAGTACAATTTTCTCCATTTTTTTTATAATTTTAATAAAATTATAATATATTTTATTTTAAATTTTAAATTTATAAAAAAATAAGAGTTCTTAATAATATTTATAATTTTAAATTTAATTTTGACAATAAATTAATTTTTAAAATTTGTGATAAAGTATCTTTTTATCCAAACATAATAAAAAATATTTTTACATACTATTTTTAGTTATTATACTTATACAAAAGTGTTTCTATATTTTTACATCCAAACACAACAAATATGATTTTTTAGTAAAATCACTTCTACATAATTATATTCAAATACTAAATACTTGTTTTTTTTTTTTAAATTAGTACTTCTATTTGAAGCACTGGCTAAAAAGCGTAAGCTCATCCAAACACCTCCTTAAATTCTCAATGAAAGTTGAACATGAAATGTGCAGATTATTTATAGCATTGGTGGTTGACCGCTTCTATTGGCCACGAATGATAAGAGATGTGAGAAAAATAGTAGACTGTTGCAGAGTATGTCAACTTAATAAAGGAACCAAGCAACCAGCTAGGTTATATACTCCTCTCCCTATTCCAGATAAACCATGGCAGCATCTTAGCATGGATTTTGTCTTGGGATTATCAAAGACTTTGAGATGGCATGATTCTATCATGGTGGTGGTGGACCGGTTTTCAAAGATGGTGCATTTTATTTCTTGCTGCAAGACATTTGATGCTTCTAGAGTAGACATTTTATTTTTGAAGGAGGTAGTGAGATTACATCTCACATAGGGTGCCCTTATCAATTGTATCTGACAGGTATGTGAGATTTGTGAGTATTTCTGGAAGACTTTATGGGCTAAGATGGGAATAAAGTTGAAATTTTCTAGTGCTTTTCACCCTTAGACGGACGGGCAAACAGAGGTTGTTAACAGGAGCTTGAGAAATTTACTATGTTGTTTAGTAGATGAGAACGTCCTAAGTTGGGATCTTATACTTCCTTAGGTTGAATTTGCCTTCAATAGCTTGGTCAACCGTACCACTGGTAGTATGCATTTTGAAATTGTTTATGGATTTCATCCTAATACTCCCATGGACTTGCAGCCATTACCATTATGACAAGCACCTAGTGAAGAGGCAACAGAGCTGTCTCAGCGTTTGAGTGATATTCATGAAGAGATCAAGAGGCGTTTAACTGTGAAAGCAGAAGAATATGCAAGTGCTGCAAACCAGAACCGGAGGGAGAGGAAATTTGAAGTAGGGGATCATGTGTTAATACGTATAAGGCCTGAACGGACAATGGCTGAAGGGTGTACTAAGTTGCATTACAGAAGAGATGGTCCTTTTAAGATACTGAAACAAATAGGGTCTAATTCTTATTTAGTTGAATTACCACCAGGATATGGTATTAGCCCTGTCATTAATGTGGAGGATGTCACAGAATACTGGGGTGACAAAGATTTAGAGGAAGAGCCAGGAGAGATACAAATCTTAAACACTCAAGCACCTTTACAGCCTGAGCAAACTAAGGGAATTACAGCTATTACCAACCATCAATATGTGTCTAACCACCATGGAGGGTACACAAAATTCCTAGTTCCAAGGGAAGGGCAGCCTGAATCAGAAGCTAAATGGTTACGGGCAGAAGAAGTTAACAAAGTAGCCCTCAACTGTTGGACTCATATATCCAGCAACACTTGATGGAGTCAAGTCTTGGGGAGGAGGGGGGAAATGGGGCAAATGGGAGCATTTTAATTATGTGTCACGTGCCTGGTTGTGGGTCTTGTTAATGGGTCTTGTTAATGTGCTATTGTGTGAGTCTTAGCTGGAGATATTTTCCTAGCTGTCACCCAGGCTAGAAATGTCATTATCCACGCTGGTAAATATTCTGTTTTAGTAGTGCAGTGTGTCTATTGGCGGAGTCAGTGCTGTGTTGTGGAAGAATTCTCCAGAAACAGAGTTCTGTTCTGTATTTAGTGGCAATCGGAAGCCAGGCTTTCGTTTCTTCTACTGGTGTAGTTGATCTATTCTGTGTAGCAGACTTTCACTTATATCAGTAATAGATCAGTCTATTGCATCAGAGTGTTATTTTCCTTCTATTTTCCTTTTCTTTATGCATTTTTCCATTACTGTGAGTCTGGAATATCCATAGAATTCCTTGGGAATCTATCATTAAACCAGTGGCAAAGTTGATAGGGGCTTAATAAGCATGCATAATGTAAATTTTCTTTACAAAGATGCACCAATGCTACACAAGTTGTATATAAATGTAGTTCATATGAAGGGGCATTTACATTGTGATTTGGTGACGACGTTGTTTCACTTTATGTAACGAGATATTTGAATATTATAAAAGTTTGCTTAAAACATGCTTTTTCTGTTCCTGTTCTGGTGTAAACAGCGGGTGCAGAAGAGCTTGGCAGTTTTGAATAAGCGTACCAAGAGCGGTTGCTCCTGCTTGTGCATGCTTTTATCTGTTGTTGGTATAGTGGTTTTGGCTATTGTCATACTTCTGTTGGTCAAATATTTGTAATAATAATGATACCGGAACTTGAGTAGCTTCTCTTCATGCCTATGTATCTGGATGTGTGAGCTGTTGCAACATCATAACTGGCTTTCTTGATCTTCTGTGGGTGCTTTGTCAGTGACATGGAATTTGTTCAGGTCTTAGAAGGCTTTGTAAGATAATGATGTCATTGGCAGATTCAAGCCTTATGTGTTTGTTCTTCTCTTTTTGTAGTAGTATGAAAGTTTAAGTCACTGGCTACAATATTGGTTCTTATCTTGTATAAGGTTTAAGGCGATTTGTGTATGGCTTCCTTAGTGAACCCTGGCCACCTAGAAGCGTCTGATGGGGGAAGGGAGAGAATCTTTATGCCATGTAACGCCTTCCAGTTAACTTTAGGTTCTCCATAGCACCAAGTTTTGTCTCTACCTTCCTTCTATGAAAGGTAATATTCCTATATTCTGGAATATAAAATTCCATGCTCTTTATTTGGTTCTGAAACTCAGATCAAATGCTGGCTTTCTTGAGGAGCCAGTTGTCCAAAGACATGGATTCGTTTGTTCTATGTATGGAATATATCAGTCTGTATTTCAATCCTAGATAAGCAAAAACCTCTGAATAGCACTAAGCAAAACAGTTATTTTTTATTGTACATTACAGCAATTGTCAGCATGGAGTATTAAATCCAAACGTGTGGTTTAAAAAAAGTTACTTATGTTTAAAACCAAATGTTTGATTTTGATATAAGAGCTTAAATTTAATTGTCTAACCCATGACCTTCGAAAGCATAGCAAAGCTGGTTTGATAGGATTTACAATGCATGGCTACACAAAGCTTGAAGGCAATTCTCTGTACTGGGAAGGGTCAGCATAAAACAGCAAAGAATGCCTCGCTCTTACCCTTTCTCTGCCCCTTTCTCTATAATCCCTAAAAGGCTCTGTTCTGATAGAACTCTAATAGATGACTTGTCTGACTTCAAAAAATAAAAATAAAAAACAATAAGAAAAGGGCATAAATGTAATTAGAAATAGAACAGAGAAAGAATTTCAATGGAGAGAATATCAAATAATTTTGAGTTCCTCTTTTCTAATACTTGTTATACATTTTCTTTTTCTTTTTCTATTTTATTTTAAGTTATGTTTTGAATAAATATATTTTATAATAAAGTAATCACAATTAAAAAGTAGTCATTACATTATGATGTGCATTTGTATTAAAATTAATTAACAGAATACTCTCATTTATTTATTTTTAATAAACCATATTGATGCTCACAAATTTTACTAACACTAATATTATAATAAAGTAATCGTTATTTATAATATAATAATTATATTTCAAATTGTGATCATTCTATTATAAACAAATTTTAATATTCTAAATAAATTTGATAAATAATAAATTTCAATGAGAAAAGACGACAAATTTGGTTGAGTTATAATAAATTCTTTCATATTTAAAAAATTATACATAAATAATAATATTGGAACTACACATGAAATGTAAAGACAATTTATCGTTGGATTTATTTATGATTTAATATATTAAAATGATATGAAAAATCTAATTTAATACCTCTCGTGATCTACCTACGCAATTTATAAGCTTATATATATATCACTACTTCTATTTTAATTAAAGTAGTAATTTTATTTATGTGTTTTTTGTATTTTAAAGTAATATTTTTAATATTTTAATAATTATAAATTATTAGAATAATTCCTCAAAAAGTTAAAATGATATTAACAAATAAAATGAAATCTTATATATTATTTTGGAGGTAAAAAATAACTTTCTGAAAATAAATTCAAATACTTTATTATTAAATTTGTTTTTATATTATTATTATTATTATTACTATTTGCTAATGGCACTCCGAAGTCCAAAAATTGAACTTGTTTGGACCTCTTTCCTCCCTCGCTGGTCCTTGCGAATCCTGAATGTCCGAAACTCCTAATCGGACAAAACATGCCCAATTTTCATGTTTGATTCAAGGTAAACTAAAAGCCTTCTAATTTTGAGTCTTTGACCTTTTTCTTATTCAATATTAGTGGAAGTTTAGATTATAACACATTCTGTTTAGCTAGGTTTTGTTGATTGTTCTGCAGAATCTGTGGAAGGTCTCCAAAGAAGGTGAATAGAGATGACTACAGTGCCGAAAGAGACAATTGAAGTCATTGCACAGAGCATTGGCATCACCAATTTGTCCCCTGATGTCGCCTTTGCTCTTGCTCCCGATGTCGAGTATCGGGTTCGGGAAATCATGCAGGTATAAAGAAGCAGCTACTGCAACGTTTTTGCTCTTGCAAAGTTAAATGTAATATGGGCCATTTGATGGTAGTCTTTGATTATAATGGGACAAACCTTTAATCAACTTTCAATTAAAATTCGATTTAGTTCAATACCCAGTTTGCATCCTAAAAGAAGTTCCTTATATTTTATAAAAAAATGAAAAATTGCCATTGTATAGTATATACACGGGTAAATGTAAAAAAAAAAAAAAGAAAAAAAAAAGAAAAACCTAGAAACAGGATGGGTGGAATGGGTGCGAATATGTAACAAAAGTTTGTAGGAGTTTGGGTTTCGACATTGTTCCTTTTTACGTTTATCATAATTTGGAAGTACTAAGTTTAATGGATGATATATGGGTTTGTTCATTCTGAATGTACAGGAGTCCATAAAATGTATGCGCCACTCAAAGCGAACTTTTCTTACTACAGATGATGTGGATAGTGCACTTAAATTAAGAAATGTGGAGGTAAGCTACTTTACCTTTGCTGGGTTTGTTTCATTTTAGTTACACGTGATAATTAAGAACCTGGAATTGAATTTGAAAAGATTATAGATGTTTTTCTGTAGTACTTACTTCTGTTTTGAATTTTTTTGACAAGTGGTACAAGGTCTGTGCAGGAACTGTTAGATAAGTTTGTGGGATTACCACTTTTCAATATATTATTTTGATGATGCTGCATAGTTGGTGTGAGCCTGAGTTCAGAAGTATGAATGTTGTATGAGAACTGTATTCTAATTTCTAATAAATGGCATGGTTGGTGCTTTTTAGGTTAGTAACTAATTTTGGAGTGGTAGTCTGAAGATGGTATTAATTGGACCATGCTTGTTATTGTGTATTCATCCTTGTGACAATGGGGCTTTAAGAGGCTAAAGGCTTGTATGTTTTCATGTACCATCTGAGCCCACAGACATCCTTAGTAATTTGCTTGCCCAGTGAAAGTTGGGTAACCGTTAAGCTTCAGTGCTGCACCTACAAAAGTCTCTTATTTGTCATCGAGAAGATGCCAAGTCTCTAGCAGTATAAGCATATAAGAGTGGTTAGTTATGGCATGCCATGTGAATAGTTTCATTTGGGTTTAACACTTTTAAGTTAATAAACACTTCTACTCTATTTGATGTGCTGTGTTTATGTTCGCCATAAAAACTTTGGTGCTGGTTCCAGTATTCTCTGTGCTTGTTAAAATTTTTATCTTTTGATTTTGCTGTTTTTGGTTTCATTTGCTTATGCTTGTATTTATGTATCAGCCAATATATGGTTTCACCTCTAATGATCCTCTGCGGTTCAAAAGAGCTGTTGGACACAAGGATTTGTTCTACATTGATGACAAAGATGTGGATTTTAAAGATGTAAGTATTCACTAGGTACAACAAGACTGCTATTCTAATAGAAATTGTTGAATTGCTTTCTGACATGATGTTCTCACATTGTTCTTGATTTGCATAGGTGATTGAAGCACCGTTACCAAAAGCACCCCTTGATACATCAATTACCAGTCACTGGCTGGCAATTGAAGGTGTACAACCTGCAATTCCTGAAAATGCTCGAGTTGAAGGTATTTTTCTGAAGTATGGTGCAATTAAACCGAACTTATCTTCCTAGTCATGCAGGCGTGATCTGCTACTGAGAATTTTGTATTTTATAATCTGCATGGTTTCACTCTTTTAATGCCATTTTGCTTATTACGAGCTTGAATATTATGATCCAAAAGTTTGATTTTCCTCCAGTGACATTTTAGTTTGTTTTATGGTTACTTGCAGCTCCTGCTGAGACCAGAAAATCTGAACATAAGGAAGATGGACTTCCTGTTGATATTAAATTACCTGTTAAACATGTAATTTCAAGGGAGCTTCAGGTATACCCTATCATGTGGCATGCACTTCTTTTTTGTAGTTTCACTTTTAAGGATAAACTCTGATAAACTTTTTTTCCTCTACAGCTTTACTTTAACAAAATAACTGAGTTGATATTAAATAAGCCTGGCTCTATTCTCTTTAGTAGAGCATTAATTAGTTTGGCAACAGACTCAGGGCTCCATCCTTTGGTTCCTTATTTCTCATACTTTGTTGCCGATGAGGTACTGACAAGGTTATATCAGTGTTATTGTTTATGCTTAACCTTCAGAATATTTGAAATAAACTTCCATTACTGAATTGTATCTTTATTTTTCCATATCATTTCAGGTGACACGGAATTTTAATAATTTAAATATACTATTTGCTTTGATGCGTCTTGTTTGGAGTCTTCTGCAAAATTCTCACATACACATAGAACCTTATGTAAGTATGGTGTTACTATTGTAAATGTTTTTTCATCTATAACAAATCAACTTCAGATGATCAGTCATTTATCTGTGAAACTCTCCTGAGGTTGATTAGTGATTTGTGATTATACATAAACAGAAGAGCTTTGTCTCTTTTGGGTCTCATCTGGCTTACTGAAGCAGAGACTGGAAGGCCATTATACTCTACTAATACTTGAGCTGTAATTAATTACAGTAATATGACCTTTGAGTTTCATTGTCCATCTAATATTTTGTTAAATTCTGTCAGTTACATCAGTTGATGCCTTCTATTATTACCTGCCTTGTTGCGAAACGACTAGGAAATAGATTATCTGATAATCACTGGGAGCTTAGAAACTTCAGTGCAAACCTGGTTGCCTCAATATGCAAAAGGTGTGGACCTTTTTTCTGAATAAGAGTTTAAATTTCTATGTCATAGCTCATTTGCTAAGAGTGTTATTATTCTCAGCCTTTATAACTCTTCTCCTAGTCAGAAATTGTGCATATGTCCACTAATTATTTTTTAAGACATTCCTAAGTATAACAAACAGCAAGGAGAAGGTACACTTGTAGAATCTGTTATAGAACTTTGAATGTTGTTATGCAGTGTGATTCCAGTTTTTAGATCTAGATGTTATTGCTGGTTCATGATGCTGTTACATTCATGCAAACAAATGCAACACTACATATAATTGTCTTTATGGTATAAATGCATGGACTAGGTAATACATGTCCAGTAGAACTGTAGAAGACAAGAGTGGCCCTTTGACTTGAATGCCATTTTTTCTGCTAATTTTAAGATTTTTATCCCTTGGTTTAAGAAGCATGAATGATTTCTTGCATCTTTTGTCGTTTACAAATGGGCTATAATATTACCAAAGCTTAAAACTCAATTTATAGAAGAACAAGAAGATACTGAGCATGTATGTTCCTTCTATAACTTTTGATTCTTATTCTCTAGTCCAAAATTTTGCAGATTTGGGCATGTTTATCACAATCTTCAGCCACGTGTGACAAAGACACTGCTTCATGCTTTCTTGGACCCTACGAAATCTCTGCCTCAGCATTATGGTGCAATTAAAGGGTTAGCAGCACTGGGATCCAGCGTGGTATCTTCTGACCTTTGTGTTACGATTTAAGCAAAGAAGATTTTTAGGTGGCTTATAGTTGTGAAATGTTTTTACATAAACTATCTGATGCTGTCTTGTAGACTTTAACTCAATGAAGACAGCTATATTACTGTTTTTGACTAAATATAATGATTTATATGCAAGCTTGACATCCTTTTCCTATCTTGCTTTGGTTCTTGTGGACAATAAAAACAAACTCGCTCTCCCTTTTCTTTTAGAGATACACTTTATTCTCTCTTCCATTGGTACATCTTTGGCATTTTAGTATCTCAAATATTTGCACCTTTTAATGCCTATTTCTTTTGCAACCATAACACTTCTCTTTATTGTGGCGATTTTGTTCTTTTGTGATGTAAGATCTTTAATTATATTGGTGTCAAGCAATGTATAATGTTTCTTCGCTTTGAGTAGGTTCGCCTTCTTATACTTCCAAATCTTGAGCCATATCTGCATCTTCTTGAGCCAGAAATGCAACTTGAGAAGCAAAAAAATGAGATGAAGAGGCATGAAGCATGGCAAGTTTATGGCGCCTTGCTGGTTAGTTCTAATCCTATAAAATACCTAGTTTTTGATATACAACAATATGTTCTTTTTCTCCTAAACATCCCTCTAGCTAATTACTGAAGTCATAAACCTTTCAGTGTGCAGCAGGCCAATGTATTCATGAAAGGGTCAAATTATTCAGTGGTATGCTCTCTCCACCAACTCGTGCTCTTTCAAGAGGCCATGGAAAAGTCATGACAGCAATGCCAAGTATGACTTTCTTTTGTTATGCTGAGAATTATGGGATGATTGGTTTGAATTATTTAATGTTAATTTCATGAAAAAGGTTTAAGTAATAAAAGAGTATATAAAAGCTAGAGAAATGTCAAAATGATATATGTTTAAATAATTGAACTCTAGATTAAGAACCTTTATATTGTGACTTATAATATTAATGAAAGTGCATTGAAAGCATTAGAACCAACGAGGTTTCCATCAAATAACTTGCCTCTTGTCAGTACTCATATTTTCTAACATTTGCATCAAACCTCTAGTTTTATTTTCTGATCCTTATGTTCTATCTGTACTTGCCAATTAATGAAGGCAAACGTAAAGCCAGCACAGACAATTTAATGCAGCAGCCTCCACTGAAGAAAATTGCTACAGATGGTCCTGGGGGTTTGATACCCATGAACTCCTTGCCAGTTGACATGCAAGGGACAACAGGTGGATTTCCCACTACTATCGGGGTTTCTAACCCTGGCATATCATCAATGGCTCATCAATTACTAAATGAAAACACGCCAGGAAGAGAGGTTGGAGGTGAACAACTTAAGTTATCTGCCACTCTTGCTCAGGCTTGGAAGGATGACATAGATGCAGGACATCTGCTGTCATCAGTTTATGAACTATTTGGCGAAAGTGTGCTCGCCTTGATTCCAAAAGCTGAAGCATCTATATTCTTGTGAAAGGTGTAAGACTACTGGTAATTGTTTTGCACGTGCTTGCGCATGTGTATGTCCTAGGGGACGTCTGTCCTTGTAATACTAACATGTACATGACTCAGTGCTAAAAGGGTCATACTCCCCTACCGTCCAGGACATTTGTTGTCATCAGTTTATGAACTATTTGGCTTAAGTGTGCTCGCCTTGATTGCAAAAGCTGAAGCATCTATATTCTTGTGAAAGGTGTAAGACTACTGGTAATTGATTTGCACGTGCTTGCGCATGCTTGGGGACGTCTGTCCTTGTAATACTAACATGTATAGGGGATGGTAGGGAAGTTTAAATTTTTTTTAAAAAATGTTTTAATTTTTTAATAATGATAAATTAATTATCAATTAAAAAAAAGTTAAAGAAAAAGTAAAAAAGTTTAAAAAAATATATAAAAACATCTCAAAAAAATTTTAAAAAAAATATTACAAATAAGAAAGACAGAATTAATATAAATAAAAAAAGAAAAGCTCAAAAAAAAAGTCTTTTTATTGTTTAACCCCATATATAAGTTGATGGGCTAATCAAACACAAAATTATATATAATAGAACCGATTTGACAAATGGAGGCATTATAAATTGTACTTAAACGTCATATCTTCCACTTCAGTTACTTCATATTTGTTAAAGAAAAAGAAAGAAAGTCGGTAACAGTGCGTATTTCAGGGATAAAGACACTTATATCTCAAATTAAGCTTCAAAATCATTATACAGCAGAAGAATACACAAAAATTTGACTATAGAAAAATACAATTACAGGTAAAAGAACTAAGAAACTAAAAAAAGAGCTTTCGTGGGGATGCTCTAGATGGAATTGTTGATGGTGAGCTTGAGGACTTAAGTGGAGGAGGCATTGACTTGCTTTCTTGGCCCCCAGCTACTTTGTTCACCAGCTTTGCAGCCCTAGGATCTGTTAGTAGTGTCTTTTGAAACGACTGTGAGAAGCCAGTTGCAATGATAGTCACGTGAATCTCCCCATTGTAGCGATCATCAACAACAGCCCCAAATATAATATTAGCAGAAGGATCGGCCAAACTTGTAACAACCTGAAAATTACCAAGTGTTGAGAACAGGACACAAGGGCAAAATATGCAGAAGGGAAGCTAGTGATACAAGATAACTGCAGGTTGGAGCACAAGGTTACCACCCATCAAAAGCGAACAGGATAATAAAACATCATTATTAAAGGAGGCACACTGTAGAAAATTAATGATCCTCGATGCATGTAACTATATATTCCTTTTCCAGAAGGGGTTGGGCGGCTCACCAAAGCTCTTGACTGGATCCAATATAGGGCGCATCTCAAATACTATTTATTTACTATTTCACAATTAAAAGCAAACATATCAACATATTCAAATTGTCGTAGCACCAAGTCACATGAAGACCATATCCAGCAAGATTCTAGGAGTAGTTTCCATACTAATATAACAAGTTTGCAATTTACAAGATTGAAGAGGTAATCAATAATAAAATATTCCTTCAGTGAGTGCTGATATGATAAAATGCTGGAGTACCTGAGACACTCTGTTCACTTCCTGCAAGGTTATGTCCTTTCCTCCAGTAATATTATATACTACCCCCGTAGCTGACTGAATAGATGATCCAATTAGAGGAGCCAAAGTAGCCTGTGCTGCTGCTTCTTCTGCACGGTTTTTGCTGGAGGAAACACCTACTCCAAGCATTGCAGTTCCAGAGTCTTTCATCACAGCTTTAACATCAGCAAAATCCACATTTACCAGACCAGGTATCTGTAAATCAATAACACAACTGTTCATATTATATAGTAAAATCAGCATGTACATGTCTTTTAACATTGAATATAAGTTCAATCATGATGAATAAGTGACAACTTTAAGGGACATGGGAGAAAGTAGGAATGCAAGTTGAAGGGAAAAATATATTAAAGTAATTTTAAAGTAAGCTAAGATGATTTGGAACTTCGGGCTCTGCTGGGTCTCTCTGTTTACAACTTACCCATCTTGGTGAAAAAAAACTAGAACTTTTCTCATGGTTGCACTAGTGGCCAAATATAAATACGTTATTTACAAATAAACTCACTGTGATAATGTCTGCTATTCCCTGTACTCCTTGGCGTAAAACATCATCTGCAAGACGGAAAGCATCCTGGAGAGGTGTCTGCTCATCAGCAATGTCAAGCAGACGGTCATTAGGAATCACTATAAGTGTATCAACATTTTTCTGCATCTTTTCTATGGCTTCCAGTGCCTGAAGATAAAGCAAATGAAACTTGGCAGTTAGTTTTGAAATTTCAAATAAAAAAAGTATATTTCAGATAATGCTAACTGTGGTATGCTATTGGCTAGATACTTTAATCATATATTCATTAATATTACCATTGGCTCAAGGATTTTCCCTACAACTTGCATTCTCAACAAGTAATGCCAAAAGGCTGTGCAATATTAAACCACATCAATAATCAGATAACAGCTTCACTGACTCTAGCATTTTCGCAATGCCAATATGTTGTGCAATATACAACACATCCGTAATAAGATTACAGTCCCACAGAAAACTCATTCAAATACGAAAAATCCATAATACTCATAGTTGATGAATTAAACAAAAAAAAAATCTGTTAATGAACTCATGCCTTAGCAAAATTCTAGCTCTCATGAAGCTTCAGAAGAAAAAATATGATTACTAGTCAGCTAAAATAGATAATTAGAAAGATAAGTTACACAGTCCATAGCATGAAAAAAAAGCCTAAAGTTAATAGGAATCTAATATACAAAACATGATGGAAATATAAATAAACCTAGGATTGTGAAGAAACTAGTGTAACTGAAATTAAACTTCTCAACATCATAATACTATCATATCCTCATAAAACCGAGGAACATTTTAAAGTTTACACAGCAGCAAATCTGAGAATTTTCAGATGCCAGCTCAATGTTTAAGTTGCACCTGCAATAGATAGAACAATGCAACACCAAAACTCATAATTTATCCTGCTCAAACTAGTCAATTCAAACCAAGTTTCTTTCTGAAAGTGATGGCAACAAAAGATATATACTGTATTTCATCCATGTCATTCTAAGTTAATTTTAAGATGCCAGTCATGAGATGTCAGTTTCCAGTGATCACTAACATAAACATCAACAAAAACATCTTAAAATAGCCTTTAAATTCTGACATTTGAAAACTTTAATCCTATACTCTTGAAGTATTCTCAGAGCAGCTTTACTGCTTTAGATCTCTTGGAAGAAACAGAACACAAACATAATGTATTTTATGGAACACGGCAACTCTTCAGTGATACAGCTATCTCATGAGTAACATTCATCCACAAACGTGAAAAAATGAAAAGACAACGAAAACAGTCAAGAAAGCAGTAAGAATTATCAAAAGAAATAGATTCTGTATAGTAATAGAGAAATTTTTAATTTGAAATGAATAAATAATGTAGTCATATTCCCAAATAAGGAACAACATGACACCTGCCTGCAAGGATCTTTTGCGTCCTTCAAAACTGAATGGATAGGTAACCACACCAACAGTCAAGTAACCTGCCTCTTTTGATATTTGTGCCACAACTGGGGCAGCACCAGACCCTGTGCCCCCACCCATACCAGCTGTTATAAACACAAGATCTGAGCCTTTAAGAGCATTAGCAATTACTTCTTTTGATTCCTCTGCAGCTTGTTCCCCCAAAAGTGGATTCCCACCAGTACCTGCGCATCTCTATCAAGTAATTTGAATCAAAAGCCACACTTCAGTTCTCAACAATTAACATAGAATAAGCAGGGAACCAATAAATGCACATAAGTCACATTATTGTCATCATCCAGTGTGTGTGTGTAATCAAATTAATATGTAGTTGTACATATACTTAGATTCACAAGGCAGCGGGAGCAAAGGAATCTCCAAGGAGTATAAGGAGAGCGCCTGACCTAATCCACGAGTCAGAAGTTCCCCAATTTTAAGTGGGTTCTCCGCAGCAGAATGTAATAGTGCTTGAGCATCAGTGTTTATTGCATAGAAGTCCACGCCCTGATTCAAAATGAAGCATAATTAACTTCAGTAATCACTTACAGTTGTAGCAAAACACCAAGGCTTTATATAAAGGATAGCTTAGTCAATAGTGTCACTGGCTGATACTGGTACAAATAAATTAAGCAAAAATTGCAACCATAGTATAACTATATCTCCTAAATAAATAAAAAAGAATACCCTTTTCCCTTTGCGTTAAATATCTATCCGTCCCATCCTCCCAAAAAAGAAGCAAAGAACAGAAGTTATTACATTTATATAGCATTATAATAACACATTGACCGATAATTCATATTGGGTACAAACACGATACTCAATTGAACTATCAGTTCAAAGCCAAAAGAAAAACCGAACTTTATCTGAGAAAAAAAGAAGAGATGAAGATTCGAAATTACATCCAAAAGAAAAACGATGGGAAAAAACACACTTGTAAACCACTGCCAATCATTCGATTAACGGCATTGTTGCCACCACCGCCGACACCGACCACCTTAATCTTGGCGTTATCTTGACGTGCGAAGGAGCAGCTCACCGAGCCGGAACGACGACTCTGGCTTTCAGGAGCACTTCTCCTTCTGGGGTTGAAAGAAACACCGGTCCTAAGAACAAAGAAGGATGAAGATAACGCATTGCGGTAAATTGGAGTGGGAATTGAAGACGATGAGACCAACTCATTTGCGTTTGTGAGGGGAAGCGTGGCCATGATCCTTTCTGGGTTCTCGGTTCCGGGTTTTGCGATGGGAAATGAGACGAAATGACGAATGGAGATTAGGGATTTAGTAAGGTTTTAGGAAAAAAGAAAATGGAGAAATCGAAGGATTTCCCCTCCAATTTACTTGGATTGGATTAGATTAGGAAACGGATGGAAAGAAAAGGATACAACCAACGGCAGCGTTGGTGGTAGAGTAGCAGAGAGACGGGGAGATGGAAGTACCGTTTGTTGAAACAAACCAACGACGTCGTTTTAAGTTGTTGTTGCCTCAGTGCTTTGTTTGCATTTATTATTCGTTTAATTGAAAATTAAATTCACAAATAAAAATTGAAATTAAAAATCTCTTCAAATGAGAATTATAATTGCTTATCAAGCGTTAATAATAAATACTTAGTAATTATACCCAAATTTCTCTCAATCTCCTCCATTTCTAGAATAATACCCAAAATAAAAAAATTACTTGTATTATACAAAGTGTTGTCCTTCTAAAAAAAATCCAACTCAAGTGAAGCTTGAATTCACAATAATTAATTTTAAAAATAATTTTAGTATCAATGAGATAAATTCTCATTATTTGTTAATTGGCAATAGATTTTACTTCATTCAAAATTATTCATCTTTTTAACCAGCATTCTCTTTAATAATAGGTTTTTTTTTTCCTTCGTTCATAATCATTTATTATAATTCTAAACTTTTGGTTCATATGTGTTTGATTTTAAGCACTTACTTTAATTATTTTAAAATTAGTTTTGGCACGGTGGTCTTTTGATGGTTTAAGTCAATTTATACATATGTCAATTAGTTCACATTCTTAATCAAATCAAAGCTCACCTTCTTAAAATCTATTCTAAGAATTTAGTAGAGATAGAATTTAAATTTGTATGGCTAAGTCTAGTCTCTAACTTTGATGTTTTTTAATATATATTCTCTTAGTAAAATAATTTTGTTATTAATATGTTGATCTAACTTAATATAATATATATTGATGCGGTTTAATGATAAAATTATTTTGTTAATAGAATACACATTAGATAATTAAATTGAAAGAAACAATATTTTAAACAAATTAATAATTTAAAAATGTTTCAAAAATAAGTAATTCAGTTTAATTTTTTTTTCAAAAACCTTGTTCTTTGTAGTTGTGAAGAATCTAGCCAGGATACCATGGAATGGAACTGGGCTTTAAGAAGTGAGATAGTGGATCTAAAAAACCCAAATGAAATGAGGCCAAGATTTGGGCCAATGTGGGTCGAAAGCCCAACTCAGTTCGTTCTCAATCACACTCGTCTAAATGCGGGAGGCGGTAAAGCGACAGTACTCTGAGATCTAAACGACGACGAACTTCAGAGCTCAGGGTAAGATCCTAACGTCTGTTTTCACTTTTCTTTTCCTCCTCTTTCTCGGCAACCAATCACCCAAATAAGGGTACGTTTTCCTATTCGTCTGAATTGTGATATTACCGTATTATCGATCTCGAAAATTTGTTTACATTTTACTTCGTGTTTTGTTTTTCCGTTACTTACTGGAATATGAAATTAATTCGTTTCCTAGACCATCGCTGCAGGAATTTATTTTCTCTTATCAGGATATAGTACAACCGATATGGGATTCTTGGTGACAACGCTAATTTTTGTAGTGATCGGAATAATTGCTGCCCTGTGTACCAGAATTTGCTGCAATAAAGGACCTTCTGCTAATTTGTATGTTTCATATCTTCGTTTCTTTCTGCAGCTTTTCACATGTGTTTGATCTTATAGCTATTTTTCTGATTCTATTTAATTCGATTTCTGTTCATGTATCTAATGTATTGGTTCGGATGCCTTAGCAATCTCGAGCTGCTACATTTGTTGATTCAGGGTACTAACTCAAATTTGGAGTATATGGCGACCTGCTTTTGTTAACTGTTTTTTGCTATTAGTGAAGTAACCAAATAATTGGTTTTGGTTTCTTGGTGTAATAATATTTCTTATTCTTTGGTCTCTTAATTTTGTCCATTTTTTCTTCATTTTTAGTATTACTTGTATCACAAAGATTTTGGGGTTTGAATGTGGTGGGAAAACATGGAATGGGTGCTGTTTTGGGCATCTGATCTATACGTATCTCGAATGTGGTTAGGGTAGATTGCA
This sequence comes from Ceratonia siliqua, assembly GCA_034509205.1. Classification (NCBI taxonomy): domain Eukaryota; kingdom Viridiplantae; phylum Streptophyta; class Magnoliopsida; order Fabales; family Fabaceae; genus Ceratonia; species Ceratonia siliqua. Next base: position 31,398 of record JASKGM010012576.1, read on the forward strand.
TTTCTATTATTAATACTAAGACAAATATAGGTGAGCATCTCAATCATAACTCTTCAAAGGTTATCTAGAAGTCTATTATCTACTATTGTGAACCCAGCTACTGTGCTTTAGACTTTGGAGAAAACTTCCTAACAATCAATTCATATTTAAGCTTTTCCTTCAGAAAATTGAAATAAATATACCTAGGCAAACAATACTGATAAATCTGAAAAAAAAAAAGTGAATTGGCCATAGTTTAGGAAAATATTCCGGGATGCTAACTTTCTTATATTTCTTCAAATCTAAAGCTGCTAGGACTATGTAGGATTGGTGCTCCATTCTTGTGTCATTATCATCTTGTATCCTTAAGGGAAGTAATCACCTTTTCTGAAAAACGTCACAAATGTTTATATTACTTGATTACGTATTCATCAAAATCTTTGCTGGTACAATGCTAATTAATAGTTGATATTGCCATTAATTATTTATCCCAACTTCTTGCTGCATTTAGTGATGCAGCACTTCTGGATTTATTTAGTAATGCAAGAAGTGAGTTTTAAAGATGATATATTTTATCTGAAGAAAAAAGAGATTTATTTCTTTTTGACTCCCGTCTTGAATATTTGTTGTGCCTCCTCTCTAGGCTACGTTCTTCTGCATAATGTTATATTATTCTCATCTACATGTTGCTAAAATCTTATTATTCCATCGCAGGTTTCACCTAACTTTGGTTATCACTGCAACAATATGTTGCTGGATGATGTGAGTGCATGTTTGATTGGCATTCTTCTTTTATTTTGTATCAGTCAAAATTGGAATTGGAACATTTATGGCCTGTGTACCTGGGTTTATATCCCCTGTGCATCCATAGTCCATACCATAATCAATGCTTCTGAAGCTGTGTTTTTCCATAGCGATCCTTTCTTTATGTGACCATTATACTGCCACGTGAGTTTCAGTGTGTTCCTTTTTGGGTCAAATTACCCATATCGTATTGCAGCACTCTTTAAAAAAACATGTAATGGAGAGGAATAGCCAGCTCTGCAAAAATTGGGATAGTTTTGTTATCATACCTGAACATATGTAGGTCTTGATGCATTTCTTGTCTTTAAATTGGGGCATTTTGCCACCATATGTTTCACTAGGAGACAAGGATATGTGATTAGAAACTTAGGCTTGTGCTCATGTGCATACTTAGTTCTGGTTACATTGCATGTAAGTTTTCGGGTAAACAGTGAGTAGTTTGTGAATCGATTAGTGCTTTGAAGTTGATCTTTTTCTGTAATATATAAAAGCAAAGTGCACATTCTAAATGTGTGGTTTTACAAGAGAAGATTCGTAATTTTTTAATAGTATATGTATTTATTTATTTGAGTTTCTGCTCAACATTATGCATATTTTATCATCCACTAGGAGCTCGGAATGAGATTGGATGAACACAAGTAGAGAGGATGTAGATGGAATGAACAAACTAAATGTTCATTTATGAATTAGTGATTTTCTTAATATTTATTCCAATTTTTTCTCTCCCTTTATTAGTAAAGCTCATCTGCATCTCTCTTTCTATGAGCTAATTACAAAAGATCTAAATATGCCATTGAGTTAATAAAATTTTGTTAATTAGCTAATGATAACATTTTCATTTGATCCAATAGTAATTTTAAGTTTTGAATAGCCATATCCTATTCTAGTTGTCATCAAACTCACTTTGGTCTTTCCTTTGTTTTCCTAGGTGGGCTATTGTATATCTGGCACAGATGAAACCGCTCATAGTACCTATCCTGAATGAGGGCGAATAAGTTTCTACTTGAATGGAAGTAGTTCCTTGTAAACTAGAAAATATGGTTCACAGATTGGCCGCTGGAGAGAATATGTTTTCGGCTCTCATGAATCATTCGGTATTTTCCAAGGGTGGATCTGTATGTGTTTCTTGTTGGACGATGGCGTTTCCATATGCTTTTTGCATTAATGCCTGACATTACCCCTGTTAGATTTGTTGTATTTAATCCTCATTCGTTTCAGAAGTCAGTTGACAAAGGTATTAAGTATGTATTTTGGTGAAATAAGTTGATGAAAGAAAATTATGTTTCCTTTTAATCATGTCACTGTTAGAGAAAAGAACTGATGAAAAGGGGAAATTATTCAAGCTTCTGCCACTGTAATTCATGGGCATTTTGCTTTGGCCAAGCTCTGGTTATGGGTCGTGAAGTGTATGTGTTAAGTAGATTTAACTGTTACCTAAAATAAGTATTTGAACAATCGTAAATTTTTATTGAATTGCTTTCCAAGTGAGATTCAGGTATCCAATAAATGGTAATTTTTTCTACAAGATCCCAAATGCGAAACGAATCAAATATCTGACTCATTCTATATTATTTTCACCCATTAAATAATTACTATTATTATGTGTAGAAAAATGACACGTTTATTAACCCTTTTTTATTTGAAAAAGAGAAAAATCAAACCTGATTGTGAAATTAAGTACCAATATACCTAGCCTAATTTTTGTTTTTTTTGCTGGCATAGAAAGATCAAATTTCAAATCTTTTACAAATTACTCAACCATTTCACCACTAACCATACTTGGTGAGTTAACTCAATTGGCTTATGCATTTGTCACTGCCATGATTTTGTCGTCCAATTAGCCGTTAAATCTCAGCTCCCACAAAAGGAGCAGCCGTAGGGTTTGAGAATTTGTCTTATTTTCTTTACTTTAAAACCATAAATACTTTATTTTTAGCTTAATTATACTTTTGGTCCCCCTAATTTTCTAATTGTAAGAATTTGGTTCTCCTAGTATCAAGTTGAACAATTTAATTCCCAAATTTTTTAAAATGGTTCAATGTTAGTCACTCTATTAAATTACCATTCAAAATTTAACTTGATAGCTGAAGTGACCATTATTGTTATCATGTGGACAACCACATCAATTAATATTGCATTATGTGACATTTATTTAGCTGATTCATCTTCTTCCTTCTTTCTTTTTCTTTTCTCGTTTCTTTCTTTCTCTTTCTAACTCTCTCACTCATCCTCATCTTTTTTCTCCTTGTTGTTCTCTCTTCTACTCTCCCTTAGTGTCATTGTTATTAGCAAATCAATCACTCTGTAACAGTGATTTGAAAAATAAAAAATCTTGAAACAAATGGACCCAGATTTTTGAAAAAATGAGGATTAGAAACTTTCACTAGTGGCATTTCATCACTGGTAACATATTTTGATACTTTGGTAAAAATTTTCTCAACTCATGGGGTGACATCAACCGAAATCACCAACAAAGCTCCAAAGTACCAAAAAGAACAAGAATCCAAGTACACCATAACTGCAACCCAAGCACATACACATGGTAATCCGAATAGAGGTGTAGATTTGAAAATTTTGAAAGAGGGGAAGATGTTGGGAATTTCGATTCTAAGAAGAGAGAGCTAGGGCGTTGGCTTATGGGATGTGATCTTCAGTGAAGTTGCGTGCTAGGTTGTAAGGGAGAGCAGAAGAGAGAACAAGAAGAAGGAGAAAAAAGATGAAGATGAGTGAGAGAGTTAGAGAGAGAACAAAAGAAAAGAAAAAAGAAAAATGGAGAAGAATTAGCTAGAGAAATGCCACCTAATGTAAGATTAATTAATGCAGCTGTTCACGTGACAACAATGATGGCCACCTCATTTATCAAGTTAAATTTTGGATGACAACTTAACGGAGAAACCAATATTAAAACATTCTGAAAAGTTAGGGGACTAAATTGCTCAATTTAATATTAGGAGGACCAAATTGTTAGAATTAAAAAAGTAAAGAGATTAAAAGTATAATTAAGCCTTTATTTTTTCCATTATGAATATCTCACATTCAATTCAAAAGTTGATGTCTCTAAAAGTTGTATTTTTAATAAAATTTAAATATATAAGCAAGCTAATCTTAGGATAAATTTTGCTTATATATATAATTGATAATCCTTACTTTGCCACTTGGTCGTGTATATATCTATCAAAATATTGGCCCGAAAAAACATGAGCTTTTTTAGCTCAACTCCGATGTGGCCTTGGCCCGATTGGGCCCGTCCGATGTGGCCTGATGGGTCAACCAAAAAATTAAAATAAAATTAAAAATTTTATATTACTTTTTTATTCTCTTATCTTAATTATTTTGGTTAAACACTCTCTTATTTTTTGACTATGTCATTATATGAAAAATACTTAATTGAAGAGAGTTAATATGAAATTACACTATATCAGATGAAGAGGTAAAACAATTTGTTGCATATAACTCATACAATTCTATACAAGAAGTCAAGAAGTCAAAAACATATAGAAATAGCCAAGGAGACATTGTAGCTATAAATAGAGACCTTAACTTCTTTTGTATTAGAAACCTACTCACAATTACTATGGTTGCATTAAAAAAAATATTAAACTAGGAGCCTAAGACAATGAAAGAAAATAATAAAAGACAGCGTGCATTTATAAGGGTTTTTAATGAAATTCAAGTACAGTTAAATCAAAATGATCATTCAGGTAAAGTAAAAAATTATAGGATACATTCCCTATAT